>RCUC01116166.1:0-51680 GCA_003697995.1 Taxidea taxus jeffersonii | reverse complement strand
AAAAAAAAAAAAAAAGACTAATTAAACCATTTAACAGTTGAGAAAACTAAGATTCAGCCACTGATTTACCTAAGGATATTCAGCTAGAAAAACATGGTGGTGCTGGGATTAAAAACCCAGGTTAGCTTAATTTCAAAGTAATTTTTTAGTCCATTCTGCTCCCTCTGAGGATGTCTTCTCAGGTCATCTTTCTCACTGTCACACAGTGAAGGGAAATAGGCCAATGATTCATCTTCCCAAACCTCCAACTGCACCAAAATGAATAAAATGGCAATTTTGGACAATGTTAAATAGTTCTAAGGGAATATGTGAGAATTATGTGAAGTAAAAAAAAAAAACAAAACAAAAAAACTTATCCTAATTTCTTAATGTAAGGATAGTTTTCCTTTCAACAATGAAGAGTACATTTCCTTATAAAGTAATAAGTGGAAGACTAAGCATACTTGATTTTATTGCTCCTTATAATGACATTAATCACCACACAGGTGTGTTTTTAATTCATTAGGAAAAATGTAGATTCAGAATCCAAAATGTGCATTTCTATCCCTGCCATTCAGTACTTCTGTGACTTTGAATGAGTCATTTATCCTCTCCAAGATTGAGTTCACTTGCCTTCAAAAATGCAGGACTGTCTTCATGGTTTTTTTTTTTTTAATTATTATATTTTATTTTTTCAGTGTTCCAAGATTCATTGCTTATGCACCACACCCAGTACTCCATGCAATACATGCCCTCCAGGCTAACCCAGGCCCCCCCTCCCAAAACGTTGTTTGTTTTTCAGAGTCCACAGTCGCTCATGCTTTGTCTCCCCCTCCAATTTACCCCACTTCACTTTTCCTTTCCTTCTTCTAATGTCCTACATGTTATTCCTATGCTAGAAGCTGGTTCTTTGAAAGAATTAATAAGTTTGATATAAACCACTGGCTAAACTAATCCAAAAGAAAAGAGAGAGGACCCAAATTAATAAATTAAGAATGAAAGGGGAGAGACTATGACTAGCACCAAGGAAATAGAAACAATCATCAAAAATTATTATCAACAGTTATATGCCAATCAGTTAAGCGACCTAGAAGAAATGGATGCATTCCTGGAAACCTATAAACTTCCAAGACTGAAACAGGAAGAAACTGACAACCTGAATAGACCAATATCTAGTAACAAGACTGAAGCAGTGATTAAAAAACCTTCCCCAGAATGGGAGTCCAGGACCTGACTAATTCCGTGGAGAATTCTACCAAACATTCAAAGAAGAAATAATACCTATTCTCCTGAAGTGTTTCAAAAAATAAAACAGAAGGAAAACTTCCACACTCTTCATGTGTTTTTTTTTTAGAGAATTAAATACCATCATGTATATATCAGTGCTCTAAAAACCATAAAATACTATATCAATGTAGCTTAATGTTATTCTTTGAAAAATGTAGAGTATATAAAATTAGCAAAAATGCCTCACTGTAGGCATTTAAAATGTTTTAACAAAGACTTCAGATTTTATACTCTTTGCCTTGCTTTCTTTTTTTTGTGTATATATATATATGTATATATATATATGCACACACATACATTATATATACCATATATATGTATAACCACATGTATCATACATATGATTTGCCATTTTGTTAGCAAAATCAGCTAGCAAACAAACAGTTGGTATCTATAGTTATCTACATAGATCTCTTTTCGTGATGTTCACAGAATGTATGCATGGATAGTTCTTGGTTTGCATTGTTCTAAAAGTCAGTTTCACCAGCAATACTAAACTGTTTCATCATTCCTTTGTCTTCTAGGAAAGTGCCGTGAACAATGTTATCTGCACTCGGATGTACGAGAGAGTACAAAAAAACTCAGTCTGAAACTCTTAAGCATCCCCAAACTGTGATCCAAACTGCTGAGGTTGTTTAAATAAAACTCCAAAGTAAAATGTTACATCTGTTAAAATGAGAGAGCTTGTGGACAAGCACTGACAATTTTGGTTTCCAGTTTTTTATATGCCTATGTTATATTGTACCTTGGTACTGGGAGCCGTGGGAAAGCAAGGTACTATAATGAATTCAGGGCTGCTATCATGCATTCAGAAAGGCACTTCATGTTGATTTTTTCCCCGTTAAGCATATTATGTCAATCCTTTATATTCAACATGATCTGCAGTATATTAGGAAAATAGTATTAATTATAAATCTTTTTTGGGAGCTCCTGGGTGACACAGTCAGTGGAGCATCTGACTCTTGGTTTCTGCTCAAGTTGTAATCTTGGACTTGTGATCTCTGGGTCATGGAGTTGAGCCCCACATTGGGCTCTACTAGGCTCAGTGTGGAGTCTGCTTGAGATTCTCCCTCCTTCTGCCCACCCCCGTGCTTGTGTGCACACTCTCTGTCTCTCAAATAAATAAATAAATCTTTAAAATTAGCAACAAAATGATCTTTTTATAGGGTGCTAGAGATACAACAGAAAACAAAAGAATCCATGCCCTGATAGAGTTTGCAATCAAATGACATTGGAGGCTGTTTAGAATGATCCATATTTCAGATTTAGCTTATTATAGTATATGATGATTTGTATTTAGAAAGAATTTTTTCCTACATGCTCAGAATTTTTAATTCAATATCTAAATTATTATATCACCCACTGATATGAATAGAACTCTATAAATAAAAATTTGTTAATAAACTTCTATGCTAATTTCACTGAGCATTTTCTAACATAACTGTTTATTTTGTGAGCCTCTCAGTGCTTTTCAATTTCTTGCACACCAAGGCAATTGTCTAAAATTAGTAGTGTGCAGCAATTTAAAACCAATAGTATGAGGACCCTTGAAAATACTAACTTAAGCATTTTCCCATCTTATAAGAATTAGTGTGTAAGAAACTCATTTCCTGCCTTGATAATAATAAAATTTTATACTTAGATAATAATAAAATTTTATACTTATAAAATAAATTTTATACTTTATACAAAGAAGCTTCATTAGAACATGGTTTGCAGTCCTTACCCCCCTTTTAAAATCTTTTAACTCCCTTTATCCACTGGGAGAAATGGATGAAGGGGGTCAAAAGGAAAAATATTAATTTTTTAATAAACTAGTTGGGACATAGTGTGTCTCACAGGTTGAACCTCAACTGTGTGTGAAAGAAGGATACACAGGTCTGGAACTAGAGCAATAACTGACAATCTAATATATTAGCAAGCTCTTTCTACAGAAAACACATAACCACTACCATCATAGTAAAAGCCAAAGCAAAGGAGAATATTCTCTTTTATTAGCACCAAACCTTATGAAGTTTAGGCTAGGGAGGGATTTTTAGGAACTGCCTGGACTTATCACTTTATTGTGTAGATGGGGAGACAGGGCCAAATTGGTAAACTACACTTCCATAGCCCCCTGATGGTTTTAGGCAGACCTGGAACCAGAACCCATGTTTCTGGATTATTCACCTCATAGCCCTAACAAAGGGAATCAAGATACAAACAGGTTCACAGTGTATAATTATGGATCAATGTAACACTACTTCAAACTTAATGGATAAATAAGCTTCCCTTTATGCTTTCTTTAAGCTTTCATTCATTTATTTATTTATTTGAGAGGGAGAGAGAGCCCAAACAGGGAGGAGGAGCGGAGAGAGGGGGAGAAGCAGACTCCCTTGATAAGCAGGGAGCCCCATGCAGGACTCGGTCTCAGGAACTTGAGATCATGACCTGAGCTGAAGGCGGACGCTTAACCCACTGAGCCACCCAGGCATCCCTTTCCTTTATGTCAAAACGTGTGGCAGGATGCACACCTTGGTCCAGGCGATGACATAGAGTTTGCCGTTTGGACTCACGGCCCATCGCTGCTTATTTGCCTCAATTGATCTGTTAGGGGATCTCGGAGGTCCGGTAGAAGTGAGAGACATGCTTGTTTATCTTTCGGTTACTGAAATGATGGAGAAGACAATGGAAGGTATAGAAAAACGTCCTCTGTGCTACTTGTGCTGGACAGAGAGGATCACAGGCTGAGGCTCAGGGAGCTATTTTCCCACAGCCCTGGGGACAGCTGTGCACCGAGCAGCCGGCTGCAGGCCTGGGGGACAGCATGTTGCACAGAAGTGGGAAAGAAGCATTCTCCCCCCCTGAAATGGAACTCAGCACTGCTGTGATACCCGAAGGGTCAGTGGATATGGCAGATTCGCGCACAGTGCTCTTGGCTTTGGTATGAGGATTCTGGTCTGCTGCGGTGATGGAGGTCCTCTCGTGGGCAGCAGGAGCCGGTGCAGGAATCCTGCTGGTGAAGGCCTAGCTGACAGAAAGCAGCAGCACCCAGGACAAGGACGCCCACGAGGACTCCCTGGAACATCTGGGATTCAGAGCCCGACGGCGTGGGTGGGGGTGGGAGCTTTGCAATGGCTGGACTTCTCCACGAGCAAGTGCGAACATCACGTTTGGATATTGGTATTAATATTTTATTTGTCAACAGTTTGATGAAGTCTAGGTGCTTGTGGGTACTCAAATGCCATGAAAATGCAACATCAGCCAGTGGAGTTTCAGGGAAGATAAGTAAACTCATGCCTACCTTTCTTCTACTTCCTTTACCTGGTTGAGAACCATTAAAATAGAAGGTCACTCACTATGACTGATGGATGCGTAGTGTCCCTCAGGTATGGTTCTGCAGTCAACATGCAACCAAACTGAACAAGACACATCACTGTTCTAAAGAGCTGTTGTAAATCAGGATTTACCGTGCATTCACCATGCACGGGGTGGTGCCTGAGAAGGGTGATCCAAGGAGAGCTAAGTCGTCTTCCTTGCCCTTGACTGACTCAAAAGAGAAGATATCTGTTTAAAAAGTATCACGTTGGGGATGCCTGGGTGGCTCAGTTGGTTAAGCGGCTGCCTTCGGCTCAGGTCATGATCCCAGTATCCTGGGATCGAGTCCCACATCCGGCTCCTTGCTTGGCGGGGAGCCTGCTTCTCCCTCTGCCTCTGCCTGCCTCTCTGTCTACCTGTGCTCACTCTCTCTCTCTCTAACAACAACAAAAAATCTTAAAAAGTATCACGCTGGCACATTCATCTCAGGAATTTATAAATAACAGATTAAAAACCAAATGCGTTCACCGAGAGAGAAAAGATCTAATACCAGTTTCTTGGTGGATAACTGTCTTGCCTAGGTGGGAAGAAAACTAGCAACAAGAGTGACAGAAGCAGCAAGAGTGAGGACAGCAGCAGCCTGGCCAGGGAGGCACACATGGGCTCTCCTGCACACCTTATCAGGACGTCTGTCCTAGGGAGTGAATCCCTCCATGTTGTAGCCTTCATGCACTTTGTACCCATTCAGTTCAAGTCAGTAATCACTATTCAGGATACACAGGGAGTGTGAGCTTATTCCTAGAGAGGCATGACCTGTTCATCCTAAACCAGAGAAAGGTGGTTTTTGGTTTTTTGCTTTTTTTTTTTTTTTTCCATTTTGTTTCTTTGTTTCTTTCAAGAGAGTGTGTATATAAGTGCAGGGTGGAAGGCAGAAGGAAAGGGAGAGAGAGAATCTTAATAAGAATCCATGCCCAGTGCGGAGTCAGACACAGGACTGGATCTTACAAGGCTCAGATCGTGACTTGAGCTGAAATCAAGAGCCAGAGGCTTAACTGACTGAGCCACAGAGATGTCCCAAGGTTGTTTTCTTAAATATCATATTCTTTGATTTAGATTTGGCCAAATAATTAGAATAGAAATAAAAAAAAGCATTTACTACAGAAAGGGAGGCTATTTTGGCTTTATTTAAATAGTAGAGTTAACAATGTTTAATATTTTCTAAGTAGATAAATTTGGAATAATTCAGCTAACAATCTGAGATGAAAAACATTGGATAACAACAATCATAATACTCTGGTTCTTGAGTCACTATTAAGTGCCAGACACTGTCTAGCACTTCTGATGCATACCTCATTTGCTTAAATGTGAGGTATTTATAGTTTATAAACTAAGACTCAGAGAGGCTCAATCTCCTCAGCGGCTCAGTACCAGGGCTTGAGTTCAAATGTGGGTCTTTGGGACCCAAGTCCCTGCTCTTTAACCATCAAACCACAATGCCTACCCAGAATTCACGATGAAGTTATGAAAGCTTCTTTTTGAGTCTTTGTTAAATGCGTAATTAATACTACTAACCTGAACTGTACCTAAACACTCCTTCCCCAGATGATTAGAAAGACCACCTTTTGGAGTTGAAGATTTTCAAAGCAGAAAACAGCCAAACCATGACTAATGTATCACCCATAATTTTTACTTTATTTTTTTATTATTCCTCCAAAGGCAGTGCTAGAACATACAGTCTCCTCAGTTTCATGAACAGAGAGGGATTTGAAGAATCTCAAGGTTACCCAGATAAGTGGCCAGGGAAATGATTTACTCAGCTTGGATGAGGAGCTCATCTTTATACTAGCCCCTGTAGCTAGGAAGATGGCTTCAGAGAAGGAGAGGACACCACCTATTCAAACTACATGTTTATGTGGGAGGTGGAGGGGAAGGAGGGAGCAGTGGGAGGTTTGTGGAAAAGATTCCTCAGAATCTTGTCTGCTGGGCAGACAAGTCAATGGATGCCTACTTCAGGTGTCATGCTCAATAATTCCCCTACTCCCCAAGATATCCAAGTGGTCATGCTTCTTTTCTTCTACTACTTGTATGGTTTCATATTTTATGTTAAAATTTTTAATCCATCTGGAATTTATTTTGATGTAAATATAAAGTATACATCGAATATATTATGCCTTCCAAATTGGTATATAAATGCCCCATGTACAATCATGCCACAACTTACAGAATTAAGACCTGTGGCAATTACACATATTTTCTTCCTTATTTGTATTTTATTTTATATTTATATATGTATTTATATATTTCTTTTTTTTAAGATTTTATTTATTTATTTGACAGACATAGATCACAAGTAGGCAGAGAGGCAGGCAGAGAGAGAGGAGGAAGCAGGCTCCCCGCCGAGCAGAGAGTCCGATGTGGGGCTCGATCCCAGAACCCTGGGATCACGACCCGAGCCGAAGGCAGAGGCCCCAACCCACTGAGCCACCCAGGTGCCCCTATATATTTCTATACTATTTCTTTTTTCCTCTCTGTTTCCCTTTTTTCTTTTCAAAAAGTACTGGTTATATTATTTTTCATTTTTAAACAAACCTGTTTTTGTGTGAACTTGAATCTGAGATGATGTAAGGATCAGAGCTGCTGCAACCCCTTTGCCACTAAAAGGGGAGATTCTGGAATTGCTAGAGGCCATGATCAGACATCAAATCCACAGGTGCTTTGATCATGGACTTCCCACCCTTCAGAACTATGATAGATAAATTTCTGTTGTTTATAAGTCACTCAGTCTATGGTAGTTTATCATAGCAGCCAAAATGGACTAAGACACAACAAAAAATTTTCTTTTTAAACTTTTGACTCCCCTTCAACACATTTCTTCTACTCTCTACCCCCACCTCTGGCAACCACCAGTCCATTCATCAAATCTATGAGCTTTGGTTTTTTTGTGTTTTTTGTTTGTTTGTTTTTAAGGTTTTTGTTTTGTTTTAGATTTTACATATAAGAGAGATCAATAAGTATCAAGGAAATTCTTGCTCAATGTGCTAGACAAAAGGAATAAAATCTAAGAATCTGAGACCAGAGAAGTTGGACTTAGAAACATAGAAGATCTAATAAGTTTTAGTTTAGCATTGATAGATGAGGATTCTGTTTAAGGATTAAAGTTGAGAATACTGTTACACATTTTGAATTTTAGGAAATTTTCATATTTATACGGTGCAGAGATGTCATGGAAATATGCTTTTGGTACCAGACGGGGCTCTGAGAATCATAACATAGAATTTCCCATTTAAGAGACTATAGAATCAGGGGCACCTGGGTGGCTCAGTGGGTTGAAGCCTCTGCCTTCAGCTCAGGTCATGATCCCAGGGTCCTGGGATCGAGCCCCGCATTGGGCTCTCTGCTCCGCGGAGAGCCTGCTTCCTCCTCTCTCTCTGCCTGCCTCTCTGCCTAATTGTGATCTATGTCTGTCAAATAAATAAATAAAATCTTTAAAAAAAAAAGAGACTATAGAATCAAGGTACTCTTAATGAGGCAGTTGACAAAGTCTTCTTTGTGGTCATCCCAGTTCTGACTGACCACGGGTGTGTTATGTGGGTTTGCTCTTAGCAATTGCTATAGACTATATGGAATCCCATAGACAAACTCAAAAGAAGACTCAAGTAACAGTCCTAGAATGACTTGGACTGGAATTGTTGATGAGATATGACATTTAATTACATGAATATACTGGATCCAGTCCAATGCTAGAGGAGAACATGACTCTTGCTAACAGAAAAGCTCCTTTAAGCTTTATGATGAATTATACCTTCCTTATCTTGTGATATGAGCATTTTGCTAATATTTCTGCAAAACTTATTGACTTAATTTTGGTTACCAACAGTTTTAGAACATTTTTTTTTTCAATCAAGACCTTTTGTCAAATAAATTGTATGCAGATGTACAAAACAGATCAATGCAGAACTCTTCTGTTTGGGCAGGAGGTCCCAGAATCCCACACATGATTTCATCTCCCTTACCCATATTCTAGAGGGCACTTTTAATTCACTTCCTATATGCTGAGAGCTACCTTTATGAGAGCTGTTGTGGAGTTGGGACCCAGACCTCTCGATGAATGCTGGTTTTTCTGAGTGGTACCATGAGGTTGGTTCTGAGAGAGCTGGAGAACTGTAAACTGAAATCAACTTCAGCTACTAGAACATATTGCTACCGGTAGCCTGAAGAAATATTGCTGGGGTCATGATGATAGAAACAAAAAATATGGCATTTGAGTAAAGATATGAAAGCAGGGAATGAGACAGGTATATAAGCACATGAATTAGAAAGTTTTAACAATATTCCATACATGTGATGATGGTGACTTGCACTGGGATGGCACTGGAGATAGGAAGAAGTAGATGGCAAGTAGCAGTAGGATCTATTTCTTACTTAGGGTTAACAGAATTTGCTGATAGATTGAGTTTGAAAGAAGGAGAGAGTTAAGGATAATATAAAACTTTTTGGTCTTAGGCATTAGAAATATGCATGTCTTTAAGTGACATAACATCAAAACTATGCCAAAGTAATGGTTTGATTTTATAAATTCCCTGAAAAACTTAACAGAGGGAGACAAAACCAACAGAAGTGATCCAAAAATAAGTGGCTTATTTATTTATTAAGAAAACATTAGCAACTTCCCTTTCCAGCAGTGATGGAGTAGCAGGGGCCAGATTTGCATCTCCTTGAAATAACAAAAAAGGACAACTTATATGAGACAGTGGTTTCTAAGACATAGGAGTTCAGGGAAAAGAACAATGATCTGTGAGAGGAACAAAACACATGGGTGAAGTTGGCCATTGCCCCTCGTACTCTGAGGAATACAGACACCAGCTCAGTGCCTGCCCTCTCCTCAGATGTCTAACTCCCAGCTTCATGGGATGCCTCAACCAAACTTTTAAATGCTAAAGCCCCATCCATTTCCCTTTGTTCCTATAGCATCAGAGAGAAGAGCTGAGTCTTGCAGTTTCATATCTCTAATACCTCTATGCAACTCTTTCAGTTCTCTGATACCAGCTTCAACAACTCCTTATGCTAAACTCTCTCTGCTGTGGTTTCCACTCATTCTAATTGGTATAAAGTTCCTACTGTGTGTCAAGCCACATACTAGGTCCTTTAGACTTCAGCCTTAGAGAACTTATGTAATTTCCCCTGAGGTTATGGAAATGCTAATGGTACATCCAGGATCTAAGTATATCTCATTATAAAGGCTTTGCTCCCAGTTACGAAGTAATACCATAGTTGGATAAAGGGCTGTTAAAAGAAAACTAAGGCTTTCAGCATTACTCCTGGGATTATGGCTAAAGCCAGGATTATTCTATTTATGTGTTACTTTTTGCTTTAAAAGATACTGAAAACCAGAGGCTAGAGAAGAGGTAGGAGAGTAATTTGATCTCAGAAAGTCTATAAGTATTATTTCAATGCCTAAAATAAAATACTGAAACTTTCTGTGGTTTTTGGTAGTGGTGCTTGTGGTGATCTTTGAATACCAAACACAAGTTTATCAAATATGGACCATAGCAGCTCTTAGATGCAAGTTGTAACATCTTGGGTTTGGCAATCTTTGTTTTGTCTATTCTCTTGAGGAAAGTCTAAAATGTGTTTCAAAATAGTAAATTCTCGGTAGGCTCCAACTTGCAAACACTTGGAAATACTTGACTGACTCAGAACAGCTCAGGTAGGCATAATTTTTGAATTTTGGTTCTAGCTTCTTTCTTCCCTTGCAATAGTATTCCTCTTCTATTGGTTTGGCTTTTTATTTGTTTCCTAGAGAGTTACTATTTCCTGTACAAATATAGAAATATAGAAAGTTATCATTTTGTGGTACAGATATCATTTTGTGGGTATCAACATCTCTTCTCAATTCTCTATTCCCAACACCTACCTCCATTCCCACTACTTAAGGACTGATAAAGGGGAAAAGCTATGCCTTCTCCCACATTAGGACCTCATATACATATTCTTAAGGAGCAATGTTATAAAAAGGGAGGGTATGCATTATTGAAATGAACTTGAATTCATGCTCTGTTATATGTACAGATGAGACAGTTAAGAAATTTGGGGACTTTGTTTCTAGTCATGCTACGGTGACAAGGATTGTACTTACCCTTGAACAATAAGTGGCTAAAAAAATGGATAAAGTATATGAAGTAGCTATTTCCAGGTATTGGAGTACAGGAAAAACATGATGCCATAATGCCTTAGAAAAGGGAAACACTTCAGGTGAGCTCCGGCCATTGTTTCAGTTTCTGCCCAGGGACACTTCCTCCACTGACTTGCAGAGAGAAGGATTAGAAGAAGAGCACAGTGACCTCACTGAATTGAGGTAGGGAATTTGGGACAGTTGGAAGATATGAGGCTGGGTTCTAGACAGGAAGGATCTCCAGAAAAAAAGAGCTCTAGAAATCTGTACTAAGGCCCCCTTTTATTTTGGTGAAGTCCTTAGCTGTGCATGTGTGAAGTGAAACTTCAGAGGTCAGGAAAGAATAGCCAGAGGGCTGTAAGCTGAACAATTCAGAGTTCATACTGAGCCTGAGTTGTTTAAGCACCTGCCAGCCAGAGTAGAGATCCTTGATACTCAACTAGGGCATTCACAAGAGACCCCAGAAGGGTTCTAACTTGGAACCAGGGCTATACTATCCCTAGAGTAAAGATGAGGTCAGATGCATCCTAACAAAGCTCAGAAAAGACTTTGGGAAGATCAAGCTGATCTGCCAGTAACTTAAATTTCTATAAGAACTAGGAACAATACTCTTTAAAGGAAGACAAACTGTAGGCACTCAACAGTGTTATATTCATAATGTTCACACAGCCAATTAAAATTTATTAAACATAGCAAGAAGAAAGAAATAAAATCTATAACTAAGAAAAAATCTGTTAATAAACAGACTGAGAAATGACAGATGATGGAATTAGCAAACATAGACCTTAAGATTAGTTAAAACATAACTATGCTGAAATGCTCAAGGATTTAATGAAAATCTGAGCACCACAGAGAGATAAATGGAAGAGTAAAACTTCTAGAAATTAAGAACACAGTATTTGAAATAAACATCTGCTGGATAGGATTAAGAACAGATTAGAAACCTCAGAAGAAAAGATGAGTAAACCTGAAGACATAACAATAGACTCTATCTAGCCTGAAGTACAGACAGAAACAAAGACTGGAAATTGCTTTTGGCTAGGGAACTCCCTCCTCCAAGTTTAAACACCTCCTAGGTGGGAGGGACAGCCACAACCCAATAACTGTTTGATGTGAGTACAATCATCCCAGGATGGGGTCACAGCTGGCAGCCTTCAGAAGTCTATACTCTTGGCAGCTGGGAGGGGATACATACCCTAGTCTTGAAAAAGGGGTAAGAAACTATATCTCAGTATTGACTATACTTTTTTCTTTTTAAATAATCTAGAATTAATTATGACTATTACAAAAACAAAACCCCAATTTATGCAAATCCTTCTGTAAAAATCCATTTTAAAAAATCACAATGGTCTTTAATGTTTACTTTTGATACATAGACTTCCTCTAAATTCTTACTATATTTTTAAAAAGTTTATAAAGTGAGTTTACATGTAACTATAAATTATTTGGAAACAAAGCTGTTTTTTTCTTGATAAATGAGCTCTAAGAAGGTAGACATTTTTGTTGTTGTTGTTGTTCATTGTTGTATCCCAAGTATCTAGAATAGGGCTGTGTATACCTAAGAAAATGCTGAATGAACAAATCAATGAATGGATTAGGCTCCATTACACATGAAATGGTGTTTCCTCTTGTTTTCCTCAAGGTGGTGCTGTGTACAGTATAAAGGGTCATTTAAACAGTGTCATTTTTTCCCCCAATATAGCCTTGATATCTAATAAATTTCCTTTCATTACACTTTATTTATTTATTTTTTGGTTTAACCCTCCATCTTTTGGACCTTCTGATCTCTTAGATTTATGTTCTGTACTGGAGGAGGCTTACAAGATTGTAAGGGGTGTTGGCTTTCTTATCTTTTCTCCCCACCATTTATATCTACCTAATTGTACAGACAAATCTTCCTTTGAATGCTTCTTAAGAGATATTACATATATTGTCTCGTTTCCACCTACTGTGTCTATCATTTGTTATAGCAGGATTTATCTGACAGTGTTTGATACATTTCATGATAAATTTTCCAGTTTTCTATTTCTTATTTCTTTCTAGATGTTTGTCTAGTATTTTTCCAACTTCAAATTTTAAACCAACTAGTCTTCCCCCCCCAAATAATAGCTCTATTGAGATATATTGGCATAGAATAAACTGATATTTATTTGTTTATTTTTTGAGAGATGGGGGAAGAGGCAGAGGGAGAGGGAGAGAGAATCTTAAGCTCCACACTCAGTGAGGAGTCCCATGTGGGGCTCCATCTCACAACCCTGAGATCATGACCTGACCCAAAATCAAGAGTCAGACACTTAACCAACTGAGCCACTGATGTGCCCCAATAAAGTGGTATCTGAATTTACAATTTAATGTTTAACATATGCATTTATCTTTGAAACCATCACTAAAATCAAGATAATGAGCATAGCATTACTCTCAAAAGTTTCTTCATTTCCCTTAGTAATCCCCCGACTCCACCCCTCCCTTTCCCTACCCCATCATCTGAAGGCAACCACTGATACACTTTCTGTCATTATAGATTAGTTTTTATTTTCTAGAGTTTTATGTAAATGGAATCATACACTACTCACTCTTTTTATTCTGGCTTCTTTCACTCATCATAATTATGTATATCAATCATTCATTTGTTTTTATTACTATCTAGTATTTCATTGTATGAATATGCCACAATTTGCTTATCTATTAACTTACTGATGACTCTGGGTTTCTTCTGAGTTTTTGGCTATTACAAATAAACTTGCTGTGAACATTTGTGCAGAGACTTCTGCATGGATGCTTTTGTTTCTTTTGGGTAAACATCTAGGGGTGGAATGGCTTGATCTAATGGTAAATGCATGTTTAACTTTTAAAGAAACTGTCAAACTGTTTTCCCAAGTGGATGTACTATTTAACATTCCCACCAACGGTATATGAGAATTTTAGTTTCTTCACATCCTTGCTAGCAGTTGGTATGGAAAATCTTCTTAATTTAGCTATTCTAATATGCGTATAGTGGTGACTGGTCTCTTTATTTTCAGT
Organism: Taxidea taxus jeffersonii; assembly: GCA_003697995.1. Classification (NCBI taxonomy): domain Eukaryota; kingdom Metazoa; phylum Chordata; class Mammalia; order Carnivora; family Mustelidae; genus Taxidea; species Taxidea taxus. Next base: position 37,924 of record RCUC01116166.1, on the reverse strand, counting down.
GTCTTATGTTTAGATACATTCAGCTTTTCATGAATTTTCTTTAGTGTTGCACTTGATTTGTTTCCTTAGTCTTTTACAATGTTACTATAGTCAGATATCTGGCTCTCCTCCTGACCTCTTAATGAGATTCTTTCAACATAGATCTTTGTTAATTAGGACGTAGGCTAGAACTTTCACAAAATGGAAACTTTTATAATTTTATTATCTAGATTAGTGTTTCCCAACTCCAGGGGGCCTGTTAAAAATCAGAATATCTGCAGTGGATAAGGGCATGTATGGGGCCTAGCAATATGCATTTTTGAATTTACAAGTCAGGTAGATATAAATAAGCACAGTGTTGAAATAAATGCTTTTATTAATTAGGGTTCATGAACTTTTTGTTGCTTTCAGAGTTTTAGCAATGGGAGAAGTGTTGGGAAATCTCCAGTTCTCAAATTTTCTGATCCAGAGGCTTCCCAATTTCTCAAATTCTCACAGTATAAAGGGCAGAAATAGTGCTAAAACTTCTTGGTTCCCTGTGCTCTAATATGTTGTATTCCTTTGCAATTTCAATTTAATTTTAGATTTTTATTAAATCAATGTATTTGGCAAAAAAATTTTAGTATCTTTATTTTATGATTTTTTTACTCTTTTGGGAATAGGAAAAACACTGTTGAGTGACAAGCAGAGCCAATTAAGTATATTGACTCTGGGGAAGAACCTAAACTAAAATTCACATAGTTGTATTCCTTCTTGGATAAATAAACATGGATAAGAAAATCTCACAATCACAGTCATCATTGTGGCCATCATCATCATCATCATCATCACTGATTGTCAGTTCAGTCGTTAAATTTAATTAATTAATATCAATCCTTGAAAATTAATCAGGTCTTCTAAGAACAGTGAGAAATACAATTGTTGGTCAAATACCATAAGAACATGTGCAAGTTGGTTGAGTCAGAGGACATTGGAAAAGAGCTTCAGTCTAGTGCCATAAATACACTTTCCCAGTTCAGTCCATTATTCGACAGTTAGCAAATGGGTCTGAGACTTTCTACCAGTTAGGAGGACTAGCGATGTAAGAGAAGCAGAGTGTACTCAGAAGATACTATCTCTGACTTGACTAGAGATATACCACCAAGCATCTTTAATGGAGAGGGTTTTAGCCCTAGGTAAAATCTGACAAAGTTGAGAATGGAAAATACCTACTTCACCTCAAACCAATTATTGCCTTTATTGATTCAGGGCCAACTTACCTATTTGGCACAATAGGTATAGGTACATGCCTATAATATTTTTAGAGATCCATGAAAGTCTTTTAATTTCTTTTAAAATTATAAGAAAAAGAACTTTTTTTTAGAAAAAAGAAGAATTTTAGGGTCATATACATGTCTTGTTTCTCATATTACCAAAAACCCCATTTTTAGGCCTCATGAAAATCGATCATATTTTGCCTAAAACAGAAAAAACTTAAATATTGAAATCTTTAAAATAATATAATTTTCATATTAATATTACTATTAATATTGGAAGGGACCTATGAAAGCAAAAAGAGGCTCATAAAAGTCACAGTGCTGCCCTGCATTGATCAATTGACTTTCGGTATATTTGCTACAGCTTGATGGATTCATCCATTGCTAAACTTTGGTTCCAGTACTTTTTTAGGGTGGTGAATTTTAATAAACTCCCTCAACAACAGTGCTGCTGGATGTAAACTTTTGATTGTTTTCTAGTTATTTGCTAAATTGTGGCCAATGGACATTTTTTTTTTTTAAGATTTATTTTATTTATTTGACGGAGAGAGATCACAAGTAGAGAGGCAGGCAGGGGGGGTGGGGAAGCAGGTTCCCTGCTGAGCAGAGAGCCGATGCAGGCTCCATCCCAGGACCTTGGGATCATGACCTTAGCCGAAGGCAGAGGCTTTAACCCACTGAACCACCCAGGTGCCCCACAATGGAACATTTCTAATGTCACTTGCTCTTTTAGCTCCCAATTTGTTCCCCAGTCCCCACATTTTCCTGGTGTTCTTTCCTAAAGAGCATACTCTAGAACACTCAAACGATACAAAATAGATAGAGGGTCAGGGAAACCTGTCATGGACAAATAATGATAATTTATAAATTATCATTTGTAAATTTCATTGCAAATTTCATTAATATTTAGTCATTCAAATAATTATAGAAAAGAATAAAGTTAAGTTAATGGTGGGCCATTGAAAAGCAATGATCTTTTAGGGACATTTATGAGATTCCTTTCTGCCTGTCACACTTGTGTACCTTGAGTGAGAAGAAGAGTCAGGTGTAGAGAACGGCTGGAGAAACAGCAGGACTCATTCTGAAAATGCTAGTGCTCAAGTTTAGGCCCTCCCTGGCCATCACCAATGTCCAGTGAATTTTTTTATGCAATTACTTATTTCAAAGATTAGTTTTCTCTTTGTAATTTCAAACCTTAATGCCACAAAGTTGAAAAGTTCGAGTTAAAATGAAAGAATAATGCATTAAGGAAAAAAAAAAGGGTCTTAGAGGCTGGCAATTAGATAATATTTAAGCATGATCTTACACCAACTTTAAGACTAGGTGCTAATTATTTATTGCAATTCTGCATAAGGAAGATTTTTGACAAGGGGCTTTGGATATAATGTAGCCAATAGCCCTGGTTTAAATACAAGGCAGTGTTTTAGTAGGAGTGGGGGCGGGGGGAGTTGAATTCTACCTGCTTCAATGTCAAAAATATAACTTATTCCTTTCCTATCCATCTTTGGGCAGCTTGGCAAGAGCTGATTTCCTGATTATATCCACCTTTTCCTGCTCCACATTATTTTTCAAGCATGTTGATTTCCCTTTTAAGCCAGAGACTAGTCATTTCAACGTAGCTTTTCAAAAATTCTTTTGTAGCTTAATTAAATCTTCTTGTTCTTAGGAAATGCCTTATACTCTTTCTGAATGGAAGAATCTATAAGGCTAGACACTGGAGGAGAGTTGGCTGCATTTAGGGAGTAAAAGCCAAATTCCTGAATTCCTATTTATTAGAGACATGGTTTGAAATCTGTGCCTAGCAGACTTTTCAGAGGATCTCTTTCACGATTATTGAACATGCATACTAGTGTGATTATAAAGCTGTTTTAAAGTGATAGTTTACAGAGTGTTGGTCAACATCACTGTCATCAACAAGGACACTCTAAACTGAGCTGGGAGTTGTAACACAGCGTTAAGAAAGGTTGTCACCACAAAGCGATGGCTTCCTCGGGTCCAGTCAGTGCTGGGACCAAAAGTTCTTCAAGAGTTCAGAGAAGGGAAGGGAGTAAACCCAGGGTGGGAGCAGATAGGAACAGTTTCAAGGAGGGGATGGATTATAAATGAGAGAAGGGGTTGAAGGAGGGAACTGGGGGGAAAGAGATGGGAAGCAGGATGAATCACTGGTAATGACTGATAAGAAACATAAGTAATTGAATGGCAAATTTTACAAACATAAAGGACAGGAAGAGATAATCAGATCTAGCCTCCTGGCTTTAGGCAGGTAAGGTCTTATGATCCCATTTTACAGATAAAACATCTGAGGCCAAAATATCTGGAGAGGTCAAAAGAGGGGACCAAGTCCTTACTCTAGTGATTTTTCCCCAAACTTCCAGAAGAGATTTTTAAATGTAGACTTTGGGGCTCAAACCATAGGGAGTCGACTCGGGGGATGGGACCTGGGATGTCCATTTTATGTGATACCCTCAGTTGGTTTCCAGATGGGAGAACCTCACCAAAGAGATGGTGCTTTGATATAATAGGTTCTCAGGGAACACCTTTTGCCATATTCACATTTTAAGACTAGTCATAGTAAGTTTTCATTAACTCTGGGTAGGTGGACAAATTGGGTTTATCCCATTACTGGCATTTTTTTATCCATTTTCTTAATTCTCAAAAAAATTTTTCACAACCAGAAAATGGAGGCCTACCATCACTGCTCAGGAATTTGAAAAGAAGGACAAGTATGTGGGTCTAGGTTCCTCAATACAACAGCATGATAAGGGTCTGGCAGAAGACCCGAGAACATGGAAGAAAGCAGGATACCGAGTTAAAACCCTAGGTTTGAGTCCTGACTTGCCACTTACTGCCTATTGATGCTGTTTAAGTATTTTAATCCATATGCTAGATTATCATGTATATACTTGGGCCAATAAGACTTCCACCAATTATGTTCCAAGATCATGGAAAGGACAAAAGGGGATTGTGTGGCAATTCTCTGCAACTATAAAGACCAGCACAAGTTTTTTGAAAAGTGGTAATAAGGATCAGTTACTTTATGTAATTACTATCATATTCCTACTATAAGTAAGCCATTGTAGAAGTTACAGGGAAGAAGGATCCTCAGCCCCACTCTCAAGCAGGCCCAAGCCCAGAGATGAATTATACCCTTCCCAGTTTGCTCATTCCTATTGTTTTGTGGTCCCTGACATTAATCAGAGAATGCAGCCACCGAAAAGCAATGCCTTGACTGTCCCCTTCTCCAAGTTTAAGTCATGGAACAATTAATGAGAGGTTAAAAAGAATTGTAAATGTTTTATTCCTTTTGCTACCTCTTTTTTGCTCTTCCTCTGTAGGCTGAAGAGGTCTAGAGACTTGTGTGCATTCTTGGGAAATACAACACTGGGAAAGTTTTAAGAAGGCCATAGTAGGGGCCTGGGAAAGGAAATGCAGACTTGCTAGTATAATAATCTCCTTCCAGATCAGGCTCTTTCAGACAAGTAAAGGGTCTTTTGGAAGTTTCTGCATTTTGTAGCTTATCTAATTAGGGCTGAAGTCACGATAGTGGCAGTGGATGGAAGAATGTATGGTTGGCTCCACTTAATATACTTTTTTGGACTCTAAGCAGAGGGATAAGCAGCTGCATTCAAAGCTAGATTCAAAGCAGTGAAGGAATCCTATTGAAAACAAGTTTACAACAGGCTATGGTGGCGGAGTGAGGACAGAACAGGCGTTTAGAAAGTTTCTTCCTCTCTTTGACTAAGTTTTAGTTGAAAGGAGTGCAGCTGACACTGTAACCAAAGGAGGCATTATGCTTCCAGAAAAATCTCAAGGAAAAGTATTGCAAGGAATAGGAGTAGCCGTTGGACCGGGCTCTAAAGGAAGGGGTGGAGAGATTCAACCAGTAAGCGTGAAAGTTGGAGACAAAGTTCTTCTCCCAGAATATGGAGACACCGAAGTAGTTCTAGAAGACAAAGATTATTTCTGATTTAGAGATGGTGACATTCGGGAAAATATATAGACTGAAATTAATCATTTTTGAAAAGGCATCACATGAAGCTTCCCATTCCACTAAAGTGAAATTTCATCATGTAAATAATTTCCATGTTTATGTTTTATATTAAACAAATGGCATCCAAGCTAAATAATAATAATAAAAAAAACCAAGTTTACAAACAGTATAAGTCAGGATGTGATTAGTGCAATGGTATTTCAGAGAAGGGATACTGCTATCAACAGGACATGTATTTTTGCAAAAAGCAAATTACAGTAAACAGTGATACAGTAGTGAAGAGAGTGGGGTATGGAAAACCACAGGACTACAGGACTATAGAGGCTCTCCGTGTGATCCTAGCCAAATTGTACTCCTGGAGGCCCTTTATGCCCATCTTAATTCACTCTCCCTTCATCCTTCTGTAATTAGTATTAACTACATTAAGCTTCTAATGGTCTTCTAGTCACAACTGCCAGTCACTCCTTAAACCAGGTCACTCTGCAACCAGAATTAGCTCATTAAAACTGGAATCTGATCTCACAACTAACTCTCCTATCAGAAAGACTTCACGACATTCCTTTTGGTGACAAATGCCTTCACCTGATCTATGGTTCGAGAACCCTCCTCCACTGACCTTTCTCCCAACATAGGAAATTTATGCACCCATCTCCACTCTCACCCCAGACTTTTGACACTAAAACATGTGATTTTGTTTTATTTTGTTTTTTAAATCACCGAGTGTATATGCCTCTTCACACTCCCTAGAATGCTCTTTATTTCCTTCTTCCTCTGGCTGGCAAAATTGTGTTATCCTGCAATACTAGGGTGAAGTGACACGATCTCAGGGATTCTTTCTTGACTCTCTGGATGAATTGGTCCTTCCCTAATAATAATGGGCTAAATACTTCTAGATTGCAGGGGTGGGGGGTTCATTTGAAGGCTTTTCTGGAATTTCCAGGCCAAGTGGGTCGGCAGCCCTGTTATTGCCAGGTTTATGCTTCAAAATGAATTCTCTTTATCTTCCTGGAGGTAGAAAGGAGAGTTCCGGTGTGTTCTTGGGCTATTCTCCTCACATGAATGCTTAAACAACAGGAATTATAAGTAGGCTCACATTTTAACCACAGGCAAAAAGGTCACTCTCTTTTGTACTCGCAAGTTCCTCTTGCTGGAAGACTGCCCAGTTGTTCAACCATGGTAAATTAGAGGAAAAATTTTCAGAGGCTATCATTACTCCTTTGAAAAATGTTCTAAGAGCATCCTTTCATCATTTGGAAATGAGTAAAATCTCCCTCCGATGTGCAATAGAGTTTCCGACCCAAGAATGAGCTTTAACAGGCAACCCCAGGGGGCATTCATTAAACTCAGAAGAAATCAGTGGTGGAGCCAGACCCACTTTTCATGATAACTAACGACACAATGTTCTGTTTCTGTAGGACTTTCTTTCCCCTTTACCTCTTTATATCTCATTTTGAGTCATATAAACTATCTTCTCTACTGTAGTCATTAGACCTGGCTCTGGTCTGGTGGACAAGGTCCAGGATCCCTTTTCTCATTGTTATTTTACAATTTCTAATCATTATTTATTCACTCCAAAGTTCTTATCCCACCCCAGATCTCCTCCCACCCCAAACAGATCCTTTATTGGATTAGATCCTTTTCAGGCCCAATAAACCCCACACATCTTGGCTGATGAGCAAGTGGAAAAATGATGACCCTTGCTTTCTGAACTGGAAGCACAAGCATTACATGGTTAAAGGGAGTTCCCTAGATTTCTGAGGCAAATGAGAGAGGAGCTAGAAAAGGCTCTGATGCAAGTGATTAGATGAAAGGTAATTCTTTGTCCCAAATCAGGAGGCTTTCTGCGTGGTTCGCACTTTGTAAGGCATCAGGTTAAGAAGTGCTGTGGTCATCGTTAGCCGTCCCTTCTTAGGGCCATCTCTTATTAGCAGTAAGTTGTGAGAGGGACCTTTCCTCTTTCATCTTAGGCTCTTTGTTTTCAAAACCTTTCTATGGCAATTCAGTTCAACAGAATGGCAACTCAGCTATCCCTTTGTAATTACACCGGGAAGGATTTGTGACTAATTGTCTCATTTATTCTGGCAGCAGAAGGTCATGTTACCAGGAAGGTGATATTAGGCAATGGGTCCCAGGTAGGATGTCACAGTCCATCCCTTGGGTGGACTCCCTACTCAACCCTAGACCTTCAGGTTTCTGGAGGGATGAGGTCTCAAAGACTAATTTTAGGAAGTTCTGTAAGCCAGTTACATGACTCGTCAGGTTCAAGAACTACTTTTCTAGTAGCCTCTTGCAGGGGCTCTCAAAGTCACTATCCCTTGGGGAGATGGCAAAAAGCGCAGATTTGATTTTCAACTGCAAGGGATTCTGACTGCTGGGAGGGGTCTAGAAATAGTGAGGGGTCTAGAAATAGGCATTTTTAACAAGCCCCCGGGATGCTTCTGAAACATGGGACCAGTGAACCTCCCTTGAGGAAACACTGCTCCATTCAGGGTTTAGCAAAAAGGGAGAAGAAGGGCATAGGTTGTGACACACTTGGGAGGTTCAGAAGTTGCCTATATAGGGACAGTTCCAGAGGTCTTCTAAACGCCTGCCTCCAGACCACACCAGTGCCTGCGGGAGAGAGTAAGGATGGATAGGAGGACTGTCAGGGACAGGGCAGGGATTCCTGGAGTGTCCTGCTTAGGATGAGGCTGGGAGAATCCCGGTTTAAAAACACAGAACCAAACAGAGGCTTATTTCTTCCCCTCTGTTCTATTTCAAAGGTCCTCAGGGGCTTTCCTGCCTGCAGGGTCCCCCTGGCTTGCCTGCCTCCTTTCCCCTAACCTGAATCCAGCTCGAGCTTTCATAGTGCTGCTAGAATGATTTCTGTAAAAGGTAAATGGTTTCTTCATGGCATAAAAGTCTTCTCAGTAATTTACCGGTATGAGATCCAGACTCAGCTACAAAGGCTCTAAGACTATTTGTCATAGAGTCCCTCGTGACAGGCAAAGCTGGAGATCTGATTCACACCGTATGAAGAAAGTCCTCCGCTGGTAACACCCTTTCCATGACTGTGTGATGGACCCTTCAACTTTCCACCTTCAGCTAAAACATGATTCATCCTGTCAAGGTTTCTCTGATCTTTCCAGCCAGAATTACCATGCCCTCCAACACTCGCACCAACCTGTCCCCTGGCACCCATTACTCCATATTACATTTACTTAAAGTCTAGACCTTTCAGTAGACTGTAACCACGTTTTAATGTTATTATCACTGATATTAATAAAAGTAAAAGTAATAGTAGGTAGTTATCCATTAACTAATTACCAGTGCAAGGTTCCGTGCTTTATGTTTTGTATGAGTTATCTCACTCAGTCCTTTTAATACCTGAAGAAAAAGGCCTTGCCTCTAGGAAACAGCAAGCTAGAGTTAGAACATGGGTCTGTCTGCCTTGAGAGGAGGCGTTTTGCATTCAGTAGACACTTAGCAAACGCTTGTCAAATGAGTATATCATGGGAGTGTAAAGGAGTGAATGAATGAATGCGCCCATCTTTCAGAAAGTTTGCCGATTGCTAAGTTATGGCTGTTGCTTATTACAAAGTGATCTGCAAGGACTTTTTCGACAGTATTTGTATTTGAGGAGAGATCAAAAAGGAGGCACTAGAAATGGCTTTTATTCTCTGAAAATTTTCTTCAATAACAAGCCTCAAAAAGAAGCTAGACGCTAGACATTAAAATAAAAGAAGAAGAGACAAGACCAGATCAGACCAGACCAGACCAGACCTTAAAAGCCCAGTCGGGGGAGGGAATGTGGGAACGATTCCTGGCTCTCTGTGATTTGTTAGGCCCTGGTTAGTCACAATCCCCCTCCTGTGGCTCAGGCCACTTCCTCCTTTCCTGGATCCTTTCCCCAGCTTTGCTGTCCGCAGGAAGCATGGGCTCTGTCTGGGTCCTCACTTAGAGACAGCCTCCTCTCACCCTCTGACCACAGAGCCCTGGTGCCAGCGCATCGGTATCTTGATTCAGGTGATCAGGCTGCCTTCTTGTTTCTGGGATCCAGGGCCTACTTTGTAGACTAGTTCCAGTGATCAAATTGCTGTCTGACCCCAATGGCTGGTCTTATTGCTAACCAGCCTCCTGCTCAAGTCCCAAGTAATGGCCTGACCGAGGGATGGTGCTACCTGCCTGGAGCCCCAGCTGACAGCACCTGCTCACCTGGGTCACCCATCGTGATTGTTTGCTGTGGTCACGATACCACAGCTGGCACTGCAGCTTGGCTTAGAGCGGTTGTCTGCTTAAGGAGATGCGAGTCTATGGTGACTGGCCATAAAGCCATCTAGTTCTCGAAGGGATTGACATATAGGTAAGCTGAACAGGGAGAGGATAGGGAACCCAAGCTCTGCATTCTTAAATTCTTTGATGTTGACACTTATATCCACAGTCCTTCTGGAATGAGGTGTTATTTATGACTTACTGTCTTGGTTGCTGGGACCCTAAGACAGAGGATCCAAGCAACGACACCGTCAAGAAAATCTAAGCAGATGCTTAAATGTGTCTGATACAGATGGTGACTATTATAACTTCTAACATGGTACACTTTGGACTACACTTTAGGGAAAATAGAATAACATGGAGAAAATAAAATTTCCATAAGGAAAAGAGCATTCATATAAAACAAAGTGAACTCCACTTTGTTTCCGGTTGAGCTATTATCTATGTAACTTTGGCCAAACCATATTGGGGACTTATTTCCTCATCTGTAAGATAAAAAGATTGCACTAGAGGCCACTGATAACAGCAGAATTCTGTGACTTTCCTAATTATTTTTTGATGTTACTGTAAAATCACAGTGATTGAAGGAATGTAGGAGGACAATTAAGAATAACACATTTTTAAAAGAACAGTGTATCTTATATCTCATGGGGGAAAGTTTTTTGGCAAAATTAACCTAAAAACATCAAAAAGTAACATCTATATATTACATGTAAAATTATCATGTCTCCTATACACCTATTTTTTTTTTTGTTTGCCTTTCCAAATCATGTTATTAGGCAAGTATCCAACAATTAAAAGGAGTAACATAATTTTTTTTTTTAAAGATTTTTATTTATTTATTTGTTAGAGAGAGAGAAAGAGCGAGCACAGGCAGACAGAGTGGCAGGCAGAGGCAGAGGGAGAAGCAGGCTCCCTGTCGAGCAAGGAGCCCGATGTGGGACTCGATCCCAGGACGCTGGGATCATGACCTGAGCCGAAGGCAGCCGCTTAACCAACTGAGCCACCCAGGCATCCCAGGAGTAACATACTTTTAAGAAGATCTGTTTACTAAGGTTTTATGTTCCAGATATTTTTGCAGCAATGAAATGGGTTGCACTCTGGACTACTATTTTTGAATAGTGGTTTTTGAATAGACTGTTATTTTTGAATTAAGATGATACATGTATCAGAATTTAAAAAAAACATACATATGGGAACTGAGAATGTGTCATTGACTTGATTTAAAATAGTCTATTCTGCAGCCTTGAGGAACTCAGAAATATGTCAAAGGACAAAGGCAAAAAAACTATCTAGAAAAAAGTGAGGACAATGTCCCCGAGTATGATTTTGGAGGAAGCAAGAATGACATTTGCAATATTTGGCAAGATAAGTAGGGGAAAGATCAAGAGCTAGAACAGCCGCTTCCCAGTGTTAGGGCAATCAGAAATCAAAACCCTGGAGAAATTCAGATGAAGGGAAATTCCACTCTGGCGTCCCTGGGAATGCTTCAGCTCATAGTCTTACCTGTTAATATTATAGAAAGGATGCTGATTTTTTTCCTTTGCCTAAACCCAGACAGAGAAAGAAACATGTTTTGTAAAACCCAGGCACATTATGGCAAAGCAAAAAGTAAAAATAATGCATTTCACATTAGATGTTTACTCTGAATCAGAACTCCTTTCTTTGAGGATTTAAGAAATAAATAATTCAGAAAATTCTAAGGAACACAAGCATATTTTAGGGACAATCTTGGAGCAACAACACAAATATTAGAAATACAAACTTTGGGCGCCTGGGTGGCTCAGTGGGTTAAAGCCTCTGCCTTCGGCTCAGGTCATGATCCCAGGGTCCTGGGATCGAGCCCCGCATCAGGCTCTCTGCTCAGCGGGGAGCCTGCTTCTCCCTCTCTCTCTGCCTGCCTCTCTGCCTACTTGTGATCTCTGTCAAATAAATAAAATATTTTTTAAAAAAAGGAAATACAAACTTCAACAACTGCTTGGAAAAGCACAGGCTTCAATGTATAAATGAAGTTGCAACCTCTGCAAAATCTTTACCGAAATGGTTTCTCCAGAGGAGGAAAAGGAGAAAAAGAATCCCTTAAAAAGGAGAAAAGGAGAAAAAGAACCCCTTAAAAAAAAATCAGCCCGTGTCAAAGTCATTCACGATTCTTCACACACAAGCATAATGATTAATCCACTCAGAACTAATCAAGGGGTTGACTTTATTTGTAGTAGATGAACCTGTCACTACTTGGAGGTTTTCATTTACCAATATCTGACACTAGCAGCAATTTTTTTTAATAACAGCAATTTTTAATAGAGATGTTCAAAGGAGTTTTTCCAGCATTTGCATTCATTGAAATGTCTTTGACGAATGACTTATGTCTTTAAGTAGGCAAAACAATTATTTGTGGCAGAATCCTTGCCCTGTGCAATATTAATGATCAGGAGGCAGCTTCGTGGTGCTTGCAACCATGAGAGGGTCATGGAAAGGGCAATTGGCCCCAGTGGTGCACCCTCAGGCAGGGAAATCATAATGTTAGGAAACACAATCCACAGTTTCCTAAATTTTAAATCAGATTTTATGCTAGGTTTTCTCTGTTTCCACCTTAAAGGAACTCCTATGCTACTTAAATATGCTATTTGATATTATCATTTATTTATTACAGATTTGCACTTAATTTGATTTGGCTACCCAGTCCCTGACTGGTACACCCCATCAGGCAACACGGTCTGTAATATGTGTAAGTCACTCCCTAATATTTATACACTAAAGAGAATAAGCATTCTAAGAGAATTAGAATCACAGTAACTCTTCTCATCCCAGAAAAATACAATATTTCAAATCTGCTTTCTATACTTGCAAATAAAGAAAATCACCTCCATTGGGAACTATAAGGGCAAATCCTCATATACCCAAAAGGCACAAAGGGGGAAAAGCATATTAAGTCCTCGAGGGAGCAGTTACAACCAAAGCATAGTTGCTGTAATTTTCCTGCTTCCTTATTTGGAAAGCATATGAAAAATTGCATTTTCCATATGATCGGAAAATGAATATTCCCACCTGTCTCTGACTGGAATCGGAAAAGGTTTAACCATCTCCCTTAAGCCTTCTCAAGTAAAGTTGCTTCAAGCTCTTTACTCACACATTTTTGTTTTTTTAGCAGAAGACTATGAACGCTAATGTTTGTACATAATGTTACTTTGTCTTCATTCCATCTACTGGTCTTTCCTGAGCCAGGCCCTTGATGGGCTTGGTTAGACAACCAGATGCTCAGTCTGTTACCAAATATGTGTTGACTACTGGCCTCCATAAACCAGGCCCTGGGTAGCATTCTGGCGCTGAGTTCTAGTAGTCAGCTTTGTGTCCTCTTACCAATTTACCTTGGCCCATGTGGACTATCTCAAATGATAAGCCCCGCTAAAAACAAGTCCGGTTTTAAGCCAGTTCCCCTGTAAGGAAATAAGTGATGTCATTCACTACTGGTGAGAGTTTAAAGAACATAAGCTTCTCAGAGGGCAATTCAACAATGTGTATCAACATTTAGAATGCATATACCCACTGGCCCTTCAACTCTACCTGTAGGCTCTACCTGTATTTATCAACTCTACCTGTAGGCATTTATTCTACAGGAATACCAATGCAAATAGATGAAGATCTATATGTACAAGAAGGTTCACTAAAATTATTATATAACAGTGAAAAGTGAAGTTATTGGTTAAAATATGGTACACATATAAGTGGAATATTTGGCAGCAATTTTTAAAAAATGAGATGCATTTATATTCATTGACATGAGGAGACAGCCACACTGTATTACTAAGTGAAGATGAAAGTTACAGAAGAGTACATATACACAAAATCTTGACATATTATCCAATGTCTTTAATAAAACTCACATTCATATTCCATATTTTTGCTTACACATGCATAGAAAAAAAGCTGAAAAGATATTCTTAGAATCCTTAAAAGTGATAACCCAGGGAGTAGGATTATAGTATCTTATATACTATATAGGATTATAGTATATCTATATTATCAAGCATACATCCATTTTTTAAGAACATTCAAAATATTTCCATTTGTGGAGAAAAATTTTCCACAGTGAGAGGAAGAGTATTATCATGGTATCATCTCTTGAGAAAAAAAATTCTTGTTCTGAAACATGAATATCAAGAAAACTTTTTTGAATTTCATGAATTTCTCTATCAAGATTCATTCCAGAATCATTGCTGGAGAAAGCTCAACCTTTTGAGAGTTCTAAAATCAAAGATAACTGTAAGTAGGGCTATTCTGCATTGGAGAAAATTTTCCAATTCTTCCCAGCCCAAATCCCCCAAACACCCCCAAAGGTGTGGTTTATCTTCTGGGACTTTATTACTACTGTTCCCACCAACACCACCATTAATAGCTGCCACGTGTTGAGTGAGATACACACTAGGCAACATGTGCAAGGAAATGCCAAGCAACATCAAGGCTGTGAATACTTGACATCAAGGCTGTGTATTTAAACACTACCATAAAATACAGCTTTCAGTTTTACAGATGAGAAAGCTGAGTGCTATAGAAATTAATTAGATTGCCAAAGATCACACGCCAGTGAAGAGTGGAAACAGAATTTCAGTATGTCTTAACTCCAGAGCTTGTGGACCTTTTTTTAATATAACACTTGCTTATATGGCAACCACGAAAATGTCATAGGTATGTTGGTATTCACCGACTATTTTAGGATAATGACAGGATTCTAAGGACTAGTGACAGAATTATAAGGAAGATATATACACATTTATCTTTATAGCATCAAATCATGACCAAGAATCCTGTTGCAGGGATAATAATATCTAGGTTTGGAGAACCTTGGCAAGCCACTGAATGAATGCAGGAATGCACATTTCACCCAGTGAGAGAGGATTTTCGTCAAGAGGGAAGTTAACACCCAGATGGCAAAAATAGTTCACAGATGCCTGACATGTGTGCTTTCTTACTGGATCAGAGTTCACTGGGGAGAAGTCCCACAGCAAAAGTACCTTCCAGAAAGAATACTCAGTGTCTCCTATGTAATCAAAATTGTTCCTGGATGAGCTGCTCCTGTTCTGTCTCTACCAGCATGAGGTCACAGTTTGGGCCCTAGTGTGGCATCTGCTACCGTCTGGTGTTTTCATTCTACCGCACGGCTCTCATTCTGTCTACAGCCTTGGGGTACCCAGGTGCTCATCCTAAACATCCTCTTTCTCAGTCCCTTCTTCCCTCTTCCCTAGCCTCTCTTCCCTTTCTTCCTTTTCTCCTCCTTATTCTAGTCTTCTTTCTCTCTCACCTCTTCCTTCTTCTCTCTCTTAAATGTTATTTCTTCAGTGCTTTCAGTGAAGCAGAAACTGTGCCTCCTGTCTGCCAGAGCCACTCTTGACCCCACTGGATGCATGCTCCCTCCTCTCCAGAAATTCCTAGTCCTCATGTGCCTGGGCCTGCTTGTCTTCCTCAGTTTTATGCCCAAGCATCCAGCACATGACTGACACTTATTAGACATTTGGTGAATATGTGGCTGAATACTTTCTTTGTCTATAGTTTAATTTATGTGATTAAAAACACATGATGGGGGTGCCTGGGTGGCTCAGTAGGTTAGAGCCTCTGCCTTTGGCTAGGGTCATGATCCCAGGGTCCTGGGATTGAGCCCCACATTAGCCTCTCTGCTCAGCAGGGAGCCTGCTTCTTCCTCTCTCTCTGCCGACTTGTGATCTCTGTCTGTCAAATAAATAAATAAAATATAAAAAAAAACCACATGATGTATGTGCAATTTTTTTAAAAGATTTTATTTATTTATTTATTTATTTATTAGAGAGAGCGAGCGAGCACAGGCAGACAGAGTGGCAGGCAGAGGCAGAGGGAGAAGCAGGCTCCCTGCCAAGCAAGGAACCCAATGTGGGACTCGATCCCAGAACGCTGGGATCATGACCTGAGCCAAAGGCAGCCGCTTAACCAACTGAGCCACCCAGGCGTCCCAATGTATGTGCAATTTTTAAAAGCATATGGAGTATAAGTGGGTTGAGACTGATACAAGTGAGGTTATGGACAGAAGTTTGGAGAACACAGGGTGTACTCATTGTGAGTTGAGAAAAGTTCTTACAAGCACAAGTAGCAGTGTATATACTACCATGACTTGAGGAGGGCAGGCTAGTTCTTCCCTTTTACTGTATATTTCCCACACCTGGCATTTTTTCCTTGACTCTGTCAAAAATAATCTCAGTTGAAAATAGAGCTACCCTATGGCCCAGCAATCGCACTACAGGGTGTTTATTCTAAAGATACAAATATAGTGATCCAAAGGGACACCTGCACCCCAATGTTTATAGCAGCAATGTCCACAATAGTCATAGTCAAACTATGGAAAGAGCCTAGATGTCCATCAACAGATAAAAGGATAAAGAAGATGTGGTATATATATATATATATATGTATTGTGTGTGTGTGTGTATACATGTGTGTATATATATGTGTGTGTGTGTATATATATATATATATATATATATATGAATGCTATGCAGCCATTAAAAAGATGAAATGTTGTCATTTGCAAAGATGTGGATGGAGCTAGAGGGTATTATGCTAAGGAAAATAAGTCAATCAGAGAAAGACAGCTATCATATGATCTCACTGATATGAGGAATTTGAGAAACAAGACAGAGGATCATAGGGGAAGGGAAGGAAAAATGAAACAAGATGAAACCAGAGAGGGAGACAAATCAAAAGAGACTTTTAATTTCAGGATACAAACTGAGGATTGCTGGAGGTGGAGGTGGGAGGGATGGGGTGGTTGGATGATGGACGTTGGGGAAGGCATGTGCTATGGGGAGTGCTGTGAATTGTGTAAGACTGATGAATCACAGACCTGTACCCCTGACACAAATAATACATTCTATGTTAATAAAACAAATTTCAAGGGGTTAATCAGGATCTATTTTTTAAATGCAAATACCTCTACTAATATTACAGTATTACCTATCATTTATGCCTTAATACGATCTAAATAAATCTGATTTCCCTCCTAATTCAACAATGAACTATATAGAACTTCCACATCATACAGAATGCTAAGCCTGGAGTATCAAAGGACAAATAATAAAACACTTACCCCAAGGAAATTATAGCCAGGAATTTAAAAAGGAATCTAAAAAGGAATAACTTAGGGGTGCCTGGGTGGCTCAGCGGGTTAAAGCTGCTGCCTTCGGCTCGGGTCATGATCCCAGGGTCGTGGGATCAAGCCCCGCATCGGGCTCTCTGCTCTGCGGACAGCCTGCTTCCTCCTCTCTCTCTCTGCCTCTCTGCCTACTTATGATCTCTGTCTATCAAATAAATAAATAAAATCTTTAAAAAAAATAAAAAGGAATAACTTAATGTTAAGTGAAGATAATGAAGAGAACAAACTTGATGAGTGTGTGTGTGTGTGTGTGTGTGTTTCTGTCTATCCTCCTGGACATTTCTTTCAAAGTATCAATGATTAGTCACTGTGAACATACATTCAATGAATGATAGACCAACTAAATAAGGTTAACTTTACTTTGCCTCTTAAAACTAGGATAAGAAATATAAAATAATCTTCAATTAAAAGTTCCCAATAATCTGTGGGGGAGAGAACCAAACAAAATATGCCTAAATTACCTGCCAAAATTTTATCTTAAAACTCTAAGAAATCTCCAAATGTTGGTAATAATATTGCATTAATATAGGAACTTTCTTAAATAAAAGGAGAACCTTGGCATGAACCCTTTTTTTTAACCTATAACACACATTCTGTGAAAACACTCCCTCTCACCATGGCTTTGTCCCTACCCCTTATTATCCCAAGATTGGGTATGTTTCCTCTTCAACTTAAAAATTGTCAGAAAAAATACCCTCATTTCCTCCAAAAGAAATAAACACAGGCAAAGGTCAGAGGGATGCATTCCATGGAAGCTGTCCATAGTGGAGCAAAGTGCAAAGCAGTCGGCCTGAACCAGAGAGGGCTGGTCCCCAGTCAGCACTGTCTGAGGCCGCATCCCTAGTGTCCACATTTCCAGAGCAAAGGAAAACTTTAGTCACTGTATACCCCTTCTCCATGGCTCTGGAATAAGAGTAGGGTCTGGTATGTGCATTTTAATGTTGTTATTTGAATATTTGTGAATAAAAACATCATTGTTCCTATGGGAATTCCTTTTACAGCCAAAGGAACATTTTCTCCCATGTACCTTGTTTATGGGGACCAGGCTCCCCCAGAAGGAAGGAGCTTCCTCAACCCTTCTTCTGTCATTCCTCACTTTCTTCTTTTGCTTTTCCATCATCTCTCTGCTGTTACCCTTGCTCAGCTCCTTACCATCCCATAAGTCCCACCTTGTGAGGGAAATTACATCTGCTTACTTTATCCTTTATAATATACCCTTCCTAGTGCTACTATACTTTTGTAAAGCACAGATTAGAGCCTATGGCTTTATTGGTTTAAAACTCATATGCAAGTGATAAGAATGATTATGTAGCCTAATCATAAACCTCATTGTTTTTGTTAACTAATGCATTAATCCAGCCAATATTTGGTGAATGAGTAAAGTACAAGGAACTTTAAGTCATAATTGAAATAAATTTTAGGATGCTGAGGGGAGATCAGGAATGAGGAAAGACTGGGGATGGGATGAAGATACCACCTATCTTGTGCACATGATATGTGTACAAGGGGGGAAGGCAGAGAGAGAGAGAGAGGGAGAGGGAAAGAATCTCAAGTAGAGTTGGTGCTGAGCATGGAGCCCAATGTGGGACTTGATCCCATGACCCTGAGATCATGACCTGAGATGAAACCAAGAGCTGGAGGCTTAACCGACTG
This sequence comes from Taxidea taxus jeffersonii, assembly GCA_003697995.1. NCBI lineage: Eukaryota > Metazoa > Chordata > Mammalia > Carnivora > Mustelidae > Taxidea > Taxidea taxus. The sequence continues at coordinate 19,620 of RCUC01116166.1, read as the reverse complement.
TACCACCCAAGAGCCCAGAAATCAGATCTTATATATTACTTTGTTCCTCGTTGCACTTAGCACAATGCCTTGGACATAGTAGGTTTGCCAAAAAGGGTTTTGTGAAAAAAAAAATTGCCAGTATGAGCTTTAAACAATGAAACAAGTTTAGAAAATGAGAATGGAATAATTTCTACTAGCTTTCAGGAAAGGATGAGCACAAAATTTTTGGTTAAATCTAAACTTTCTTCATTAATACATAGAGAAGATATTCTTCATGGAATGTTGAATCCAAAGTCTTATAATGTTGAATTGTTTTTTAGCGTGATTCTCCTTATTGCATTCTATCTGTTCATATAACAATCCACAAACACTGTAATGAATGATAGTGATTATTTGGTAAGGGCACATTCTATCTTATCTATGGAGCAAGATTAAGTCTTAGGAACTGAGATGGAGGGAATTTATGAAAGTACTAGGCAGTTACTTACTTTCCAAGTTATACTGCGAAATAGATACATGAAATAAGACATATGGGTCTTTGGATTAAGCTCTGGACAGTTTATGATTCTTTGAAAAGATCAGGAAAATTGACAAGCCTTTAACCATACTCATTAAAAAAAAAAGAAAAGAGGATTCAAACAAAATTAGAAATGAAAGAGAAAAAAACAACTGACATCACAGAAATACAAAGAATTGTAAGAGAGTATTATGAAAAATTATATGCCAACAAATTGGACAACCTAGAAAAAATGGATAAATTCTTAGAAACATACAACCTCCCCAATTTAAATCAGGAAGAAATAGAAAATTTGAACAGACTGATTACCAGCAGTAAAACTGAATTAGTAATTAAAAAACTTCTAACAAACAAAAGTTCAGGACTAGATGGCTTCACAGATGAATTCTACCAAACATTTAAAGAAAGTTATTACCTATTCTTCTCAAACCATTCCAAAAAAAATAGAAGAAGAAGGAAAACCTCCAAATTCATTCTATGAGGCCAGCATGATCCTGATCCCAAAACTAGATAAACTACAAAAAAAGAGAACTACAGGTCAACATCTCTGATGAACATAGATGCAAAATCCTCAAGAAAATATTAGCAAACTAAATCCAACAATACATTAAAAAAATCTTTCATCATGATCAAGTGGGATTTAGTCCAGAGATGCAAGGGTAGTGCAATATTTAAAAATCAGTTAATGTGATACCTCAATAAGAGAAAGGATGAAAACCATATGATCATTTCAATTGATGCAGAAAAAGTATTTGACAAAGTACAACATCCATTCATGATTAAAAACTCTCAAAAAAGTATGGTTAGATGAAGTACACCTCAATATAATAAAGGACATATATGAAAACCCCACAGTGAATATCATCTTCAAAGGGTAAGATCTGAGAGCTTTCCGCCTAAAGAATAAGGATGTCCACTCTAACCACTCTTATTCAACATAGTACCGTAAATCCTAGCTACAGCAATCAGCCAACAAAAAGAAATAAAAGCCATCCATATTGCTAAGGGAGAAGTAAGTCTTTCCCTATTTGTAGATGACATGATACCATATATGGAAAACCCAAAAGACTCAAAAACTTCTAGAACTGATAAATGAATTCAGTAAGGTTCCAGTGTACAAAATCAATGTACAGAAATCTGCTGCGATTCTATACACTAATAGTGAAGCAACACACAGAGAAATTAAGAAAGTAATCCCATTTAAGATCGCACCACAAATAATAAAATACCTAGGAATAAACTTAACCAAAGAGGTGAAAGACCTGTCTTCTGTAAACTATAAAACACTGATGAAAGAAATTGAAGATGACAAAAACCAATAGAAAAACATTCCATACTCATGGATTGTAAGAACCAATATTGTTAAAATGTTCATACTAGCCAAAGAAAATCTACAGATTAAAGCAATCCCCACCAAAATACCAATAACATTTTTCACAGAACTAGAACAAATAACTCTAAAATTTACATGGAACCACAAAAGACCATGAATAGCTAAAACAATCTTGTAAAAGAAAAACTGGGGCTTCTGGGTGGCTCAGTCAGTTAAAAGTCCAGCTCTTGGTTTCAGCTCAGGCCATGATCTCAGGGTCCCAGGATGGAGCCCAGTATTAGATTCTGTACTCTGTGCAGAGTCTGCTGGAGATTATCTCCCTGTCCCTTTTCCTCTGCTCCTCTTCTGTGATCTCTCTATCTCCCTCTCTCTAAGATAAACAAATAAAATCTTTTTTTTTTTTTTTTTAAGAAAAAGCTGGTGGTATCACAATTCCAGATTTCAAGTTATACTATAAAGCTGTAGTAATCAAAACAATATGGTCCTGACACAAAAATAGACACATAGATCAATAGAACAGGATAGAAAGCCCAGAGATTAACCCATGATTGTATGGTCAATTAATCTTTGACAAAAGAAGCAAGATTATGCAATGATGAAAAAACCAGTCTCATCAACAAATGGTATTGCTACATGCAAAAGAATGGAACTGGACCACTTTCTTAAACCATACACAAAAATAAATTCAAAATGGATGAAAGACCTAAATGTGAGACCTGAAACTACAAAAGTCCATGAAGAGAAAACAGGCAGTAATATCTCTGACACTGGCTGTAGCAACACTTTTCTGGGTGTATTTCCTGAGGTAAGGGGAACAAAAGCAAAAATAAACTAATGGGACTACATCAAAATAAAAAGCTTCTGCATAGCAAAGGAAAAAACAAGACAGAAAGGCAACCTACTGAATGAGAGAAGATATTTGCAAATTACATATCTGATAAAGGTTTAGCATCCAATATTTAAAAAGAACTTATATAACTCCACACCTCCCAAAAAAACAAATAATCCAATATAAAAATGGGCAGAAGACATGAACAGACATTTCTTCAGAGAGGACATCCAGATGACCAACAAATATATGAAAAGATGCTCAACATCATTCATCATCGGGGAAATACAAGTCAAAACCACAATGAGGTATCACCCCACACCCATTAGAATAGTTAAAATCAAAAACATAAGAAAGAACATGTTGGTAAGAATATGGAGATGGAGGAACTCTGGTGCACTGCTGGTGGCCATGCAAGCCAGTGCAGCCACTGTAGAAAACAGTATGGAGGTTGCTCAAAAAATTAGAAATAAATAGAATTACTCCATGGCCCAGTAAATCATGCTACTAGGTATTTACAGAAAAATTACAAAAACACTAATTAAAAAAAATGTATGCACCTCTATGTTTATTGCGGCATTATTTACAATAGCCAAATTATGGAAGCTGCCCAGTGTCCATCAATAGATGAATAGAGAAGATGTGGTATATATAATGGAAAATTACTCAGCCATAAAAAGAAAGAAATCTTGCTGTTTGCAACAACATGGATGGAGTTGGCGGGGGTTTATAATGCCAAGCAAAATAAGTCAGAGAAAGACAAATGCCACATGATTTCACTCATATGTGGAATTTAAGAAACAAAACAAATGAACAAATGGAAAAAGAGACAAACCAAGAAATAGACTCTTAACTATAGAGAACAAAGTGATAGTTACTGGAGGGGGAGAGGGTGGGGGGGTGAATGAAATAGGTGATGGGGATTAAAAGTCCATTGATCATGATGAGCATTGAGTAATGTGTAGAATTATTAAATCTCTATATTATATACCTGAAAAAAATATAATACTGTCCATTAACTATACTGGAATTAAAATAAAAAGTATAAAAGTAATTTTTAGAAAGCTATTCTTATTTGAGGGAAATCTCTGTCTTATATGATACAAAACTTAGTGGACTTGTTCATAGAATATTAGCCTTCTGCAGGATGGCCCATGTGTTTGGAATATAAACTGAGCTGCTTTTAAAGACACCATCCCCTTAAATAAGTCTGGCAAGCTTATTTTGTTACTCTACACAATTGATAATGTGAAATTTTTTCATGTAACCCAACAACTTTCTTTCTTTTCTTTTTTTTAAAGATTTTATTTATTTATTTGACAGAGAGAGATCACAAGTAGGCAGAGAGGCAAGCAGAGAGAGAGGAAGGGAAGCAGGCTCCCTGCTGAGCAGAGAGCCCCATTCGGGGCTTGATCCCAGGACCCTGGGATCATGACCTTAGCTGAAGGCAGAGGCTTTAACCCACTGAGCCACCCAGGTGCCCCAACAACTTTCTTATATATTAATTCTTTCATTGATATTTAAGTTACCAAGTTCCTATACTAAAGGTTACTATTTTTGCTGATACGAAATCATAAAAGGAGCCAGTGTTGTTCCTAGAAAATTTCAATATGCCATTTCTCCAGCAATGATCAGACACTACATATGTTGCCATAGGAACACAAGGATACTGGCCCATGGAAATATTCCTGAGGTAATTTTACAGGAGAGTTACTGGACTCTCGATTCAATTTTATTGAATACTCAGTTTTTGGGTATGCTCCAGTAAATAATCACCATAAAAGCTCCTGCCTTAATGGAGCATGGACTCTGTTCACCAGGAACATATATCTGTACTTTTGTCATGGGTTTTTAAACTTTTTTTAAAAAGATTTTATTTATTTATTTACTTATTAGAGAGAGAGAGAGAGAGAGAGTGAGCTCAGACAGAGTGGTAGGCAGAGGCAGAGGGAGAAGCAGCCTCCCTGCCGAGCAAGGAGCCTGATGTGGGACTCCATCCCAGGACGCTGGGATCATGACCTGAGCCAAAGGCAGCCGCTTAACCAACTGAGCCACCCAGGCATCCCACTTTTGTCATGGTTTTATAGGAACATATGTCTATGTGTGTCATGGGTTAGTGTTGTGGTCATGTTGAGGTGAAACTGTCACAAACAAGAATGGAATCCGCAAACTCTTGCTGTTCCCTGTGCCTGGAACATCATTTGTCTCATCTTTCCGTGACTGTTTTCTTCTCACTCTCTAGGTTTCAGCTCCATTGTCTCCCTCCTTTGACTGACCCCCCTGAACTGCCCCATCTAGCGTTGCCAACCTTCCGAGCAGTCGTTACGTCAGATCCTTGCTTTGTTTTCTCGAAAAATCACTACCTGATGTTGGTTTACTTATCTCCTTGTGTATTATCTTCTCCAGAATTAGAAGGTAAGCTCTATGAGAGCCAGCAAGTGCCTAGTAAGGTTGCCCATATTGAATCCCCGTGGGCTGGCAAAGTGTCTGACACACGTGTTGAATAAACAAAGAAACCTTGATGTCACTATGAGAGTATAAAATAGTGCTTCTCGATAGAAACATAATGTGAGCCACATGTGTAACCTAAAATTTTCTAGTAGCCAAGTTAAGAAAGTGACAAAGAAACATTACATTAATTAATTTAACTAATCTTTTTTTTTTCTTTAGAGATTTTATTTATTTATTTGTTATAGAGAGAGAGCGAGCGAGCACAGGCAGACAGAGTGGCAGGCAGAGGCAGAGGGAGAAGCAGGCTCCCTGCCAAGCAAGGAGCTCGATGTGAGATTCGATCCCAGGACGCTGGGATCATGACCTGAGCCGAAGGCAGCTGCTCAACCAACTGAGCCACCCAGGTGTCCCTAATTTAACTAATCTTAATAAGTTAGTAATTTTAGTACTGTATTTTATTTAATCCAATATACCAAAAATGTCATAATTTCAACGTTTCATAGTTTACATAATCAGTGAAAGAATTTTCAGTGAGATACTGTACTTTTTTATATTGTCTTCAAATTTCAGTGTGCATTTTCTCCTATTAGTACATCTCAATTCAGATTCTAAATTTTCTTTTTAAATACTTGATTGACATTTAGATTTCATCAAATTTAGATTCTAAGATGGAAGAGTAGATCCACATATTCAGGTTCTCCCACATATTTTAAAAGTTTCCCAGTAACTGTATGAGGATAATTTCTTAAATTTTAATTAGAAGTAAATAAAATTAGTAATTCAGTTTCTGAGTCATACTAGCCACATTTCAAGTATTCAGGCACCACATGTGACTAAAGACTATAGTATTCGGGCAGTCCATTTCTAAAAAAAAACGTTTAAATTGCAGTGTTAAAATACACGTGCTCTATCGTTTAAGTGTGATAATCATTTGAAAATCTGTCTGAAGCAATTTGTTACTAAAGGTAAAGTATCAACATGTATTTTGAAAAGTAAACCATTATTTGGGAGGCTGGAGAAAATATCTGCCGAAAAATATGTCTGATAAGGGACTGTTATCCAAAATATACAAAGAACTGTTAAAGCTCAACAACAATAAGAGAACAACCCAATTAAAAATGAATCAAACACCTTAACAGACACCTGACCATATAAGATGTACGGATGGCAAATAAGCATATGAAAAGATGCTCCCCATCATATGCCACCAGGAAAACGCAAACCAAAAGAGCAGTGGGCTGACACTCCACACCTGTTAGAATGGCCCAAATCCGGATCCCCGATAACATCAAACACTAGTGCGGATGTGGAGCAACGTAGCTCTCATTCATTGCTTGTGGGAATGCAAAATGGCCCAGCCACTTGGAAAGACAGTTTAGTGGTTCCTTACAAAATGAAACAGAACTCTCACTATATCATGCTCCTTGGTATTTACCTAAAGGAGTTGAAAACTTATGTGCATATAAGAACCTGCATGTGGATATGCATAGCAGCTTTATTCATAACTGCCAAGTCTTGGAAACAATCAAAATGTCCTTCAATAGGTGAATGACATAAACTATAGTATGTCTACACAATGGAATATTTTTCAGCACTAATGAGAAATAAGTTATGAAGCCATGAAAATACATGGGGGAGACTTAAATGCATATTACTAAGTAAAAGAAACCAATCTAAAAAGGCCACATACACAACTATATTCTGGAAAAGGCAGAATGATGGAAACAGTAAAAACTACAGTGCTTGCACAGGTTGGGGGCTTAGGGATGTGGAAAGGAGGTAAATAGGCAGAGCCCAGAGAATTCTTAGGGCTGTGAAAATGCTCTGATATTATAATGAAGAATACACATCATACTTTGTCCAAACACACAGAATGTACATCAAAAGTGAATCCTAACATAAAGTATAGATTTTGGGTGATTATGATCTGTCAATGTAGGTTCATTCTTGATTAAAAAATGTGAGTGATGTTGATCATGGAGAGGCTGTGATTGTGTGGGGGCAAGAAGGTACATGAGAAATCTCTGTACCTTCCTCTCCATTTTGTTGTAAGCCTAAAACTTCTCTTAAGAAAATCTTTTAAAAGATAAACCCAAACCGATCCAAAACAAAAAAGCGACCATTATTAATTGAGAACATTGTCAAGTTATCACTATATTAAGGTCGATCATTTTTATTTGCCTGTTCAGTGGGAAACAGATGAATTTTTAATAGCAAGTTTACCTGGAATGGTACATCACCCATCGTCCATGTATCTATGCAACCGTCCAGAGTGGATGGACATTATAACCGTGCCATTAGCAAATGCAACAATTAACACTTACTAATGTAACATGGCTTTATCAGGCCTTTATAGCAACCTGTTTGCCTACAGAAAAACCTGTCTTTTATAGAATCCTCTACCTCAAACATTTCTGGGGAGCCCTCAGGATACTACAGGGGTCTGTAAATCAATCATGTGTGCTGCAGCTGCTACTCAGCGAGGTATACAGTGTAGGGATTCGTCATGATGCAGTATTTTTATTGCTTTTTTCTTTTCTAAAACCTGTATATGGGGATGCCTGGGTGGCTCAGTTGGTTAAGCAGCTGCCTTTGGATCAGGTCATGGTCCCAGCGTCCTGGGATCGAGTCCCGCATCCGGCTCCTTGTTCACCAGGGAGCTTGCTTCTCCCTCTGCCTCTGCCCGCCACTCTGTCTGCCTGTGCTCGTTGTCTCTCTCTCTCTGACAAATAAATAAATAATTAATAAATAAATAAATAAATAAAAAAAATCTGTATATGTTCATGGCAGTTTGATGCACATACGAACATCTATCGTTCTGGTGTGGGGTAGGAGGAGACTGAAAGACAGGAATACTTTAAGAAAGTAATCTCATGAATTATTCACTATGTAAAAGAAGGAAATAAAATGTTGATAGTGTGTGGCCACCACCACTGATCATTTTCAAGTAAAGCAACACCGTTTAGATCTGGATAAATTTTGAGCTCCTAATAACATAGTTTAGGATCTGGATGGATTTTCTCAGCATGAGGAGCATATTTTGGAAGGGGGCTTATTTTTTTTAAGGCCACGATACTATGGAAATAAATACTGTGTTCTAATTAAAGGGATGGAAAGAGTGAGATTAAATCACTACTAACTAAACTGACAGATTCCTGATGGATAATTTCTTTTTCACTCATGCACAACATTTGAAATGAGAAAACTAAGGTACTTTAAGTTGCCACTATTTATTTTGTTTTAATTGACAAATAATTCCCAAGACTACTGTCCCAAAGAGACTTTGCAATTACTGAAGAATCCGTAAGATAATTCTTATGTTCCTCAATTCCAAAGAACCACATAACTGCAATGTTAATAGAAACTCCAGAAAAGAGGGTCAAGGTTCATCCCAGGATAACTATCCTACTCTACACTGGGATAAATATGTATGGAAATAGTGGGTACAAATTCAATGCACTGGGCATTAAAGTCAAAATAGGAATGTTGAAAATATTTTTTGAATGCTGAAAAATAATTTGTGCTCTAAGTCTGACCATTTGCCAGAGAGAGCCAAAGTTGAGAAATTTCTGTTAAAAACATGACTCAGAGGAAAAATTGCAGAGGCTGGTAATGAAGGAAATGATCTGATACCATCCGCAATTGGTTATTCCTAAGATCACATGATCTGGGCATCTTTAAAAGGAAGTTATCTGGATTCAAGAAGGTCATAGCACCTTCCTGAGAGCTACAGCTTTTTTCCTCATCTTGAAGATAATCCTAGAAAGTTCATAAAATGTGTGATGCTTTTGTGGGTACCTGGAAACTTACCTCCAGTGAAAACTTTGATGATTACATGAAAGAAGTGGGTAAGAAACTCTGTTGTGGTGACTGGACTTATACCTTTTTCTCTGGGGGAAGAAGGTTTATGGCTGCTTTTCATTCTGGAAGTATTAGCCAGATAGGAAATGCTGCTTTCTATACAGAGGCTATAAAAATAGCAAGTGAGAATCATTTGTCTGTAGATACTTTCAAGACCAAAATCACAACTGATGCTTTCCTATAGGTGAGCCAATATGAAAAAAGGTCTAACTAGAATTTTTATGGTCCACATAAATGATAAGATTTTATTTCACTGCTAAACTGGGGTATCTTTGTTTTACTTGGCTCTTTGCCTGTTGCTCTTTCATTCTCTCTTGCATATAAAATAAATAAGACTATATTTATTTCCTAGGAGTCAGTAATTTCTATTTGAAGCTGAAAGCACTGTATTTCTCTTTTTAATGTAATTTTTTAAGTAAACATCTATTAATTAATTATTTTCTCAACTGTCAATCTGTTAAAATGTGTGGTTGTTTTATGGGAGCCAAAATCTTAATTTCAGGAAATATGTCACTTTAAGGGGCTAAATATTTTTTTGACTAGGAATTACATGGGATGCCATAGGATTATCAAGTCAAAAGGACAATGTTCTATCCACAACATAATTCCTACTTGATAGTGGAGGCTTTTGGGCTTCTAGATTCTGCTAGTATTGCCATTGTGCTGTGTGAATGTTCCGTGGATAATCACTGTGGTGAAGCAAGGGGGTGCGGACTGGTTCTCACTCAGCTTCTACCTTGAAAGCCCCTCTCCTCACACCTCTATGAATGATAAGGTTGTATAAAGGGGTAGCAGTTGGGGGGGTCTTACAGGGGCTAGGATTTAATCTCTCTATCTTAAGACTTCACCTTTCCCTAAATCACATAGTATATATATTTTCCCTCTTCTGTAAGTACTACTATTTTCCTTGTTTATAGACAGGAGGGCATTTAGGGACTTCAGCATAAGTGAGATCTAACTTTCTAGACTATCAGCTCATCGTGATTCAAAAATAATAAGTATGTGCTGATACAGAAATGTCAGGATTTGAGGCTATTTTGCTCTTGATTCTTAGGACCATTTTACACCTTTAACATTTATCTTTAAATTCTTATGCCACTATGTTTTAAAATTATAAAGCACCGGTGATAATGAAAGACATTAAGATATCTCCTGGAATTAGTTGTTCTGACTGATGATCAGGAAGCAGGTATTAGTTTCGTCAGTCAGAGAAGAACTGTGGAGAATGTAATTTTTCCCAAGGTCAGCCAGTCTGGAATTATACTTGATGTTACATCCATTCATTACACTGACTCACTCTATGTATGTGAAGTTATATTTTGTAACAGAGCCAGTACTTGATGAAGTGATGTATCTTTCCACCTGCAGCTATTTTCCAGATAGGGAGCTAAAAAAGCAAGCATTGCTTGCTTGTACAGTATTTCTCTCCCTCTTACCCCCTATATCTAACCTTTGGTACAGATAAGTAGTCTTTAGTAAAATAAGTAGCTTAGGTTTATGTACACATGTTAAAAAATTCAACACACCTACAACTGTCATAAATTCTGTATAATACACACAGTGACAGCAAGTTCCCACTGTCTACATTAAGTTGTAAATTGTTCACCCTTTATGTTACTTACATCCCCCAAATTTCCCTTTTTAAAAGAGGGGTTTGCAGCTGAGGTGATTGAGAACTGAAGTATTGAATTCTAAACTTACTAAAATAGTGATTCTTAAAATTGTGCTTTTTGGAGAAATTAATCAAAATCTTCATTTTGTAGTGATTTGGAAAAGCCAGGAAAATAGGACTTGGCAATACATGCCATGATATGTGACTTTTGCACACCCAAACAGATTATTTTTTTTAAATGGAGTAACTCTATATTAATTTTCAAAATCCTACTGAGAATTCTGTCTTTGACTATGGATTTTTGTTTTCTAAAAAGGAAAGGTCGAGGTGACCCAAGTGTTTCATGAGTTGAGTAAAATGATAGCTGCTACCCTAATGATTGAGATGGCCAGTTAGTTTGAGAGTGCAGGCAATATATATGTATATATTCCAGAAGACTTAATCTTTTTCAAGATTAATCATGTGTCTTCTATAGAGTTGTATCTGAAACCCAGAAGAAGAAATTTAGATAGACCTACACTTAATCACGCCATGGGTTTCTTTGTATATTAGCCTGCTTTACTTCCCTGCAGCTCTTGTTTAATGAGGCTTTTATGAAATTCACTGGTATTTTTTTCCTTTTATGCACACACACCCACCTATACACACTAACCCACTTACACACACACACACACACACACACACACACATACACACACATACACTGCAGCTCTGACTTCGTTAAAGATGTGAATTTGACATTTCTTTTTCTTTTCCCAACTGTAGGGGTGGGCTTTGCCACCAGAAAAGTGGCTGGCATGGCCAAACCCAACATGATCATCAGTGTGAATGGGGATGTGATCACCATTAAATCAGAAAGCACCTTTAAAAACACTGAAATTTCCTTCAAACTGGGCCAGGAATTTGAGGAAGTTACTGCAGATGACAGAAAAGTCAAGGTGAGGAAGAAGGAATTGGAGCAGAATAAAAGCATGGTCTCTTGAAGACTGCTGCCCATAAGAAGCCATTTTGTATAAAAGGAGGGGAAACTATTCTATCACAGGTCAAAGATCCCTAACTTCCTAGATTTAAACCATGTTGCCTTTCATATTTAGTTGGTGAATCTTCTCCTTTATTCTTTTATAAAAGCAATTAACACAATTTATTTGTCATGCAATATATAGATTATTTGAAGTGAATTAAAATAACATAATAATGTTAGAGAATGTTTATGAAAGAGTGGAAGCAAAAATAGAAAAATTACCTATAATAGTATCATCTCAACATAAATTTATTATCAATATTTTTATAGTATTATTTCAAGTATGTGTTTTTGTATAATATTCTGATCAAAATGTATTCTTTGTATGCTATTGTTTTTGACCCTCATTTTTTTTGTTTTAATATATCCTTACAATTTAGAATGACTAATGACCTCAAAATATTCCTTCATTCAAAGGTGATGTATTTTTTTTTGTTTTCCTCTACCATGTATCAGTGGTAATCATTTTTTATTGTGCTCACAGAGCATCATAACCTTAGATGGAGGTGTCCTGGTACAGGTGCAGAAGTGGGATGGGAAATCAACCACCATAAAGAGAAAACGAGTGGATGATAAACTGGTGGTGGTGAGTTTCTTCTAGTTGCTTCATTCTAGACTCTACTGCTAGGTTATCTTATAATCACTATTCCACCTAAAGAAACAGTCATGCTTGCTTACATAGAACAAAAAAGGTGATTCCGCTGGGATTATGGTTTCACTCTGGCAATTGCCCTTCATGCTTTTAAGTTCAGTCGAGGCGTGCTTTCTCCCAAGAAACATTCTGTTACTGCTCTCAGCACACACCATATGGTATGATGCATTTCTGGTTATATTTCTCACTCACCTTATACATTGTAAAGCTCCTTCTGTTTTCTCGGGTCTTTCTATCTCTCTAACTTACTGTACTATCAAGTATATATAGGATCCCAGAATGAATATTTTCAACTAAACACTTTCCTTCCCAATATTAAAGGAGACAATAAATAACCCATGATTTAGTCCTGTGTTTGACCAAGAAATTTTTTTGTGTGTCTAGGAATGTGTCATGAAAGGTGTTACTTCTACCAGAATTTATGAGAGAGCATAATTCAAGGAACATCGAGCTGAAGTTTGCATCGAACTCCCATTGGATATATTGTCCAAACATATATTGTTATTTTCTACTAATTAGCAAGCAACTAATTTACCCCAAACTGATTTTATTCACGTAGATGTGTTCGTTAAATAAAACTTTTTAGATTTAGAAGGCTATGTAATGATTTATTGTGCTGGATCATTTGTTACTCATAATCTAATGAAGGAAATAGAAAATTGTGTTTTTGTTTTGTTTCTCATGTAAGTCATATGATTTTTCATGGTAATCCAAGGTAAAAAATAAACATTCATGAATTTTCCACTGTTTTAGGTAAAAGATGATAAATTTCTGTAGCATGTTTACAGTCACGTAACTATCTCTCACAGACCTAAGGTAGTTTTAAATGTAGTGGAGTGGCCCACAGCCAGCTGGGCCGAATCCTGCCATCTCACATCTCCCTGTCCTGGAGCACTGAGAAAAATAGCAGCAATACATTGTTGCAGAACCATAAATTTTAGTCTGAAAAATTATTGGTAAACCAAGCTATCGCTGGAATCTCTCAAAAATTAAGTGCAAATAATCCCATAATGTTCTTTCCAGAAAAGAACAGCTTTTAATGAGTAATGATGCAAATGTTCTCTATAGTGGTTTCCAATTTTTTTTTCTACTAGGGAACTTTATAATTTATTTTTATTTTTATTTTTTTTTAAGATTTTATTTATTTATTTGTCAGAGAGAGAGAGAACAAGCACAGGCAGACAGAGTGGCAGGCAGAGGCAGAGGGAGAAGCAGGCTCCCTGCCGAGCAAGGAGCCCGATGTGGGACTCGATCCCAGGACGCTGGGACCATGACCTGAGCCAAAGGCAGCTGCTTAACCAACTGAGCCACCCAGGTGTCCCAGGGAACTTTTTTATTAAAGAAAATATTGAGTATGTCCCAGAACTTTTTATTCAAATAAAATCTTCATGGAATCCCAAGTTCAAAAAAAAACCTGATAAAAATGATGAGGCTCCCCAAACGGAGCGTGTGTGTGTGTGTTTATGTGTGTGTGTTAGAGAAAGAGGATGCTTCTGCCTTTTGTGGAAACTTTGAAGCTACTCTAGAAATTATTGGAGTTCCACACACACAGATTAAAATTTCTAAACTATATACTTATATTCTATAGTTAGCTAAAGTCTGGTAGTGTGCTGCAATTGCTGTAATTCTGCTTGTTATGCTTCCTTTAAAAATAAGTGTATTATTTTCTGAATAGTTACTTTATGCACAACACCAATATATGAAAAGGCCAGAAGAGGTGAAATAAGTTCCTAATCATAAGAATTTACTTTCTTTGCAAAAACAGAGAGTCATACTTTCACTTTGGGCTAGCTGGAGGATTGAAGAACTTCAAAAGAGAAGACTTATAGGGACTGATTAGGACAATTTTTTTTTAAAGATTTTATTTATTTATTTGACAGAGAGATCACAAACAGGCAGAGGCAAGGAAGCAGGCTCTCCGCTGAGCAGAGAGCCCGACGTGGGGCTCAATCCCAGGACCCTGGGATCATGACCTGAGCCGAAGGTGGAGGCTTAACACACTGAGCCACCCAGGCGCCCCTGATTAGGACAATTCTTTTTTTTTTTTTTAAGATTTTATTTATTTATTTGTTAGAGAGAGAGAGAGAGCACGAGCACAGGCAGACAGAACGGCAGGCAGAGGCAGAGGGAGAAGCAGGCTCCCTGCCAAGCAAGGAGCCCGATGTGAGACTCAATCCCAGGACGCTGGGATCATGACCTGAGCCGAAGGCAGCTGCTTAACCAACTGAGCCACCCAGGCGTCCCTGATTAGGACAATTCTTAACGAACCAATATTTATTAAGCACTTACTTTGGTCCCAGGCAGTTTGCATGCTTTACTTCATTTATCATCAAAATAATCCTATAAGGAGATTTTAGTATTCCTGTTCACAGATGAGGAAATGGAGGTTTAGAGTTTAAGTGTATAAAGCTAAATAGGGAATAGATGTAGAATCTGAAATTCAAGAGAGCAACAGTGGCTGGGATATACATTTAGGAGCCATCAGTATCCCAGTGGTAATTTAATTCATAAATGGTGATAAGATTATCCAAGGATAAGGGAGACTTAGAAAAAAGAAAGACTTGAAGGCGACCAAGTGGATGTGCCAGCCACCTCAACTCAACATGTTCTACACTAATTTGTTATTGCTGCCACCTTCAACTCACTCCCTAAAACTTGTTCAGCATCCTATTTTCCAAAGTTCAGTGAATGTCAGGATGTTTTGTCTAATTGCTCATTCCATAAATCTTAAAATCATCATTGACTATGCCTTCTTCTTCACTCTACAGCATCTACTTTATTTTTAAAAAATCATCTATTAACTTAAAATTTCTTTAATGTTTGCTTTTCTCATTCCCATTGCCAATACCACCAAACATTTTTTTAAGTTACCATAGAGCTCTCCTAATAAATCTCTCCCTTTTACCTCCATTCTCTCTTCTCTTTTTCAAGCCCTGTAGACTTCATAAATGATAGTTACACAATAAAAATTTGACCTGGACACACACTGATGAAAACCTTTAAGTGGCACCCATTGCAGCCAGAGAAGGTCCAGTCTCCACACATGGCATTTATATTTGTCCTATGCTTGCCTTTTCTCATCTCTTTGGTTTTATATATATATATAAACATATATGTATATATGTATATATGTGTGTATACATATAAGCATATGTTTATATGTATATACATATACATACACATGTATATATGTATACACACATGTGTGTATATATGCATACCCATATGTATATATACATATATACATTTAAATGTGTATGTGTATATACATATACACATACACATACATGTTTAAATGTATATATACACACATATATATATTTATTTATTTATTTTTTGCCTCTAGTTGCGTATGTGTTCTGCTTCTTTCTGTCTAGAATTCTCCCTTCCCTCATCCTGAAATTTCCTCATCCCTTAATGGTTCCTTCACAAAGTTGCATTTGGTGCCACTTCTAATTATGTGTATTTGTGGATCAACAAAATTTAGCTAGCTGGACTAAGAAAAAAAGACAGAAGACTCAAATTACTAAAATCAGAAATGAAACTAGTGACATCACTACTGATTTTACAGAAATAGAAAAGGTTAGAGGACACTATTGTACACCAACAAATTGGATAACCTAGATGAAATGAACAAATTCCTGGAAATACAAAACCTATTAAGACTAATCCATGAAGGGGCGCCTGGGTGGCTCAGTGGGTTAAAGCCTCTGCCTTCGGCTCGGGTCGTGATCCCAGGGTCCTGGGATCGAGCCCCACGTCGGGCTCTCTGCTCAGCAGGGAGCCTGCTTCCCTTCATCTCTCTCTGCCTGCGTCTCTGCCTAGCTGTGATCTCTGTCTGTCAAATAAATAAATAAAATCTTTAAAAAAAAAAAAAAGACTAATCCATGAAGAAATAGGAAATCTGAATAGACCTCTAACTAATAAAAAGACCGAGTCTGTAACAAAATGTCTGATAAAGAAAAGTCCTTGGGGTGCCTGGGTGGATCAGTGGGTTAAGCCTCTGCCTTCCACTCAGGTCATGATCTCAGGGTTCTGGGATTGAGCTCCATATGGGGCTCTCTGCTAGGCGGGGAGTCTGCTTCCCCCTCTCTCTCTCTGCCTGCCTCTCTACCTACTTGTGATCTCTGTCAAATAAATAGATAAATAAATAAATAAATAAAATCTTAAAAAAAAAAAACAAAACGTCCTGGATGCTAATTGTTCCACTGGTGACCTCCACCAAATTAAAGAAGAACTAATGCTAATCCTTCTCAAACTCTTCAAAACAAAAACAAAAAAACAAAAAAAACTCTTCAAAACAAATAAAACACCAAAACAAAACAAAAGCAAAACCTGAAGAAAAATTCATTTTGTGAAGCCGTATTACCCAGATACCAAATTCAGGCCAAGATAGTTGAAAAAAATTAGCAATTATCCCACATAAATTTTGAGGCAAAAATACTTAACAAAATTCTAGCAAACAGAATTCAGCAGCATATTAAAGGGATTATACACTATGACTAATTGGAATTTATTCTGGGAATGCAAGCATGGTTCAACATGCAACAGTCAATGTAATATACTGCATTATCCCAGGAAGGGAGAAGAACTCTACGGTCATCTCAAGTGATGCAGGGAGGGCATTTGACAAAATTCAGTACCCTTTCATGTAAAAACATTCAACGGACTAGGAATAGTAGGTTACTATCTTAAGATAACAAAAACCAAGCATGAAAACTCCTCATTGAACATTAAACTCAATAGTGAAACCTAAAATCTCTTCCTCTACAACCAAGAATGAGACAGAGGTGTTAGCTTCTTCTATTTCTATTTACTATGTTACTGGAAGTACTAGTCAGAGTAATTAGGCAAGAAAAAAGGATATTCAAGCTGAAAAAGAAAAAGTAAAATTATTTCTGTTCCCCGATGGTATGATCTTATATGAAGAAAACCCTAGAGATTCTACCCACCTGAAAAAAACCTATTAGAATAAATGAATTCAGCAACACTATAGGATACAACATCAACACACAAAAAAACTGTTGTGTTTCTATGCACTAATGATGAACAACCTGAGAAATAAATTAAGAAATCTCCATTAAAATAGCAGCAAAAAGAATAAAATATGTAAAAATTAACTTAATTAAAGGAATTAACTTTTGGTAAATATTCATAATAAAAACTATAAAACATTTCTAAAAGAAATTTTTAAAAGACATAAATAAATGGAAGGATATCCCATGTTCATAGATTGGAAGACTTAATATTGTTAAGATGTCAGTATTACCCAGAGCTATCTACAGATTTAATGGAATCACTATCAAAATCCCAATGACATTTTTTTGCAGAGATAGAAAACCCATTCTAAAATTCATATGGAATCTAGAGACCACACGGAGCCAAATCCTGAAGAAGAAGAACAAAGCTGGATTACTCAAACTTCCTGATTTCAAAACTTACTACAAATCTACTATAATCAAAACAGTGTAGTACTGGTATAATACAGACACATAGACCAATGGAATAGAATGGAAAGTTTAGAAATAGACCCTCACATACATTGTCAGGTAATTTTCAATGAACGTGCCCATCAAAGGGTAAAGGATGGTATTCAACAGAGGGTGCTGGAAAAGATATCACATGCAAAAGAATGAAGCTGGACCCTTACTTAACACCTTGTGCAAAAATGAACTTAAATGGTCCATGACCTAAATATAAGACCTTAAACTATAAAATTCTTAGAAGAAAACAGGGTAAAGCTTCATGACACTGGATTTGACAATGATTTCTTGAACATGAAACCAATGGCACAGGCAACAAAAGAAAAAACAGACAAATCAGACTTCATGAAAATTAAAACTCTGTGTGTATCTATTGTGTTGATATATACTACTAACAGAGTAAAAGCTCAACTCACAGACTGGGAGAAAATATTTATAAATCATATGTCTGATAAGGGATTAATATATAGAATATAGAGAGAGTTCCTAAAACTCAATAACAAATAAAACAAACAACTTGATTCAAAAATGGGCAAAGGATTTTAAAAGACATTTTTCAAAAGAAGATATACAAATGTCCAAAAAGTACATGAAAAGATGTTCAACACTACTAATCAGTAGTGCTTATGCAAATCAAAATTACATTGAGATATCATGTCACGTCCATTAAGATGGCTACTATTAAAAAAAACAAACCAGGGGTACCTGGGTGGCTCAGTTGGTTGGGCAGCCAAATCTTGGTCTCAGCTCAGGTCATGACCTTGGGGTCCTGGGATCAAGGCCTGCATTGAGCTCCTTCTCAGTGGGGAACCTGTTTGGGATTCTTTCTGGGATTCTTTCTCTCCTCCTTCTCTCTCTGCCCCTCCAACCACTCGCTCTCTTTAAAATAAATAAATCTTAAAAACAAAACAACATGTTGGTGAAAATGTTGAGAGATTGGAACCCCTGTGCACCATTGATGGGAATGCAAAATGATATACCCACTATAAAGAAAACGGTATGGTTGTTCCTCAAAAAATTAAAAATGTAATTACGTGATCCAGCAATTCTGCTTCTGAGTATACACCCCCAAAACTGAAAGCAGGGTCTCAAAGAGCTATTTGTGTACCTATACTCATAGCAACATTATTTACAATAATTAAATGTAGCAGTGATTCAAGGGCCACTGACAGATGGATAAGCAAGACGTGGTATTTACATACAATGGAATATTATTAAGTATTAAAAAAGGAAGGAAATTCTGACACATGGTACAACATGAATGAAACTAAGGGAATTTATGCTGAGTGAAATATGCCAATCACACACAAAAAATACTGTATGATTCCACTTATGTGAGGTACTTAGAGCAGTTAAAATTGTAGAGACAGAAAATAGAATAATGGTTGCCAGGGGCTGGGAGAAGGGGACAATCAGGTTATTGTTTAGTAGGTACAGGGTTTCAGTTTTGCAAGAAGAAAAGAGTTCTGGAAATGATGATGGTGATGATTATACAGAATTGTGAATAGTATTTAATGCCACTGAACTACACATTTAAAAATGGCCCAGATGATTTCATGCTACATGTATTTTACTACAACAAAAAATAAATCTAGTATGGCTCTGGCTAAAACAGTATCTGTACAGGAATAAATTACCAGACATACTTCTGAATACTTCTGTAGCTGCCAGTATATTTTTACTTTTTACCACTATTCCTCACCAGGGAAGAATATGGCATCTCAAAATTAAGCCTTATCAAAAACTACTTAATATTTTTAAATGTCACAAGAAAAGAGTTAATATAGAAGGTGAGATGTTGGAGAAACACATAAAAATGAGATAATGGAGAAAGAAGCATTGTAACTGTCATGAAAACAAGATGTGTGACTGTTCTACA
>ML098704.1:4927-20825 GCA_003697995.1 Taxidea taxus jeffersonii | reverse complement strand
CATCGATGCGCTGCTTTTCTGCAAGAATATTTACCCTGCAGCAGACACCCCCAGAAGTCCATACCACATGCCCTCACTCCTTCTGTGTGCCCTATCGCCAAAGACCCTCACAACTCTCCCCAGCTGGAAGGGAAGTGAAGATAACCTGAGGACTGCCTGCCTAGCCTTCTTGGTGAGGGCTGAACTTGATGGCTAAAACTGGGGTGAGGGATGGCCATGTTCTTGGGCTGATTTGGGTAACAGAGTGGAAGTGCACTGTTCTGAAGCCAGGCCACAGAGAGACCGTGGCCCTTTGTGGGCAAAGAGCAGGATTTTTGTCTGTAAAGGGAGGATGGAACTTTTATAGGCATAAAATAGATGATGGGAATGAGGGGGAGTCAGTGGTCTTGGCAGTACCTATATTTGATTAAAAATGTTTCTTTCAGGGAAGTGTGGCTCTTAGAACACTTCTGCCACTGGTAGGTGTCAGAGGAGGTGCACTTTATGACGATGATTATAATCTATTACATTATATTAATATCTATTTATGTTATACATAACCAGAGTACCTCCAACTATTTTGTTAGAAATAAGATGAGGGGTTTTTTTAGATTTTTTTTTCTTTTTTTAATTTTAAAGATGGGGGAATAGAGAGAAAGAAAAGAGAGAGAGAGAGGTGGAGGAGGAACAGAGACTTTTTTTTAAAGATTTTATATATTTATTAGAGAGAGAACGAGCACAGGCAGACAGAGAGGCAGGCAGAGGCAGAGGGAGGAGCGGGCTCCCCGCCGAGCCAGGAGCCCGATGTGGGACTCTATTCCAGGACGCTGGGATCATGACCTGAGCCGAAGGCAGCCGCTTAACCAACTGAGCCACCCAGGCGTCCCCAGAGAGAGACTCTTAAGCAGAGTCTGCACAGAGCACACAGTTTAACTCGGGGCTCTATCTCACAAACCTGAGATCATGACTTGAGCCAAAATCAAGAGTCGGACATCTAACTGACTGAAACACCCAAGTGCCCCCTAGATGGTTTATTTTCTACCAGCTTGGTCATTTCTCTTTCTCTCTCTCTTTCTCTACCTACACACATATACACAGAAATATAAGTATATACATATACACACATATGATAATAACTGTACCTACACAAATGTATATATACACATAATTATAGATCATTACATATTTATACACACACATATATACACATGCACGTGCTTGTGCACATACACATACACATATAATTTAGATGTAGCTCCCTATTTCCTCTCTCTTTCTCACAGCAATAGTCTTCCCTTGCTGAGCATTACCTCCAGTAACTCTGGCCTGCTCCCTTCTTTTTCCCACTCCCACCCTTCCCTTTCTCCCTTTTTTTCCTCTCCTCCTTCCTCCATTTCTTTTGAAATAATGCCAGCTTGGTTCTTAAGACAGGAGGAAGAACCTAGAGGAATAATCCATTATTTATATGTTCCAGGGAGACCTGAAGACTTCCTTTTCTTCTTATTTTTTTTTTTTTTACTAACTGTGAGTTAAGTATAATGAGACTAATTCTAAATGCAGATGTGAAAAAGAAATACTCTCACTGTTTTATAGTCATGTTCTGGTTCCTTTAAACAAAAATCACCTCTTTTATTTCTCATTGCTGAAAGAAATGATGTAAGATTTCATGCACACAGGTTACTGCACCTGCACTGTTCTTAGACCTTAGATGCTCTCAGGAAGTGGGTCCTAACCATACCTGGTTATCAGCTCATTGGCTCCTGGGACTCATGATGGGGCCACCCCACCATACATCTGGGAGCATGTTACATTTGCAGAATCTTGAGCCCACCCTGGACCCACTGAATCAGAATCTGCTTTCAACAAGATCCCCAGGTCATCTGTACACATTTTAAAGTGTGAAAGTCCTAACAGTGGGGACTTTTAATTATTTATTTATGGACCCTTCCCTTCAGGCCTACTAAATCAAATTTTTTGAGATTAGAGGGCAGGAACCTCTATATCCTTGCATGGGGGTTCTTCCTGCTGTCATCCCTCTGCTCAGGTGTCTGCAGTTGGGTCTCAATAGCCCCTGCTTTTGGTATCTCTTTGTGGCAGCCAGGATCCTCCATCAAGAGAAAAAAAAATGCCATAAACAAAAATCAGAAACAAACACCAAATACAGAGAAAGAATCATATCATAGATGAAAAAAAGATTACTATCTCTAATACACAGAAAATGCTTAAAATGAATAATAAAGAACAAATACCCCAGGGGGGGAAATAAACAATATGAGCAAACAATCTACAAAAGAAGAAATACAAATTGTCAATAAACAGGAGGGAATTTTTTTTTTTAAAAGGAAGCCATTCCCTTAAACTGTCTTTTGGCTCCTTTACCCACACCACTCTCCTGCCTTAACCAAGCTGAATAACCACAGAAGGTCCTGATTTCTTAAGACTTGTCCTTTGTCCTGTAGGAGAATCTCCTCTGCTCTTTGCACGTTCACACCTGCCATCTCCCACAAGGCGCCTCTGAAGACCCAGTGCCTCCCGGTGGTCTCCTCTACTGACCACATCTTACTTCATATTCTCCATTGTTCTATTTCACTTCCATCTTCGTGCCCTTCATTTTAAAGCCACCATCTTGTATGTGTTGTAGACTAAATGTTTGTGCCCCACCCTCCCTGCAAACTCCCAAGGGGATGGCATTAGGAAGAGGGTCTTCAGGAGGTAATTAGGATAAGATGAGGTCAAGAGGGTGGAAACTGTCATGAATGAAATTAGTGTCCTGATAGGTCACAAGAACTTTCAGAGAGTGAGTGTTCTCCCACTCTGTTCTCTGCCTTGTGAGGGTATATGGAGAGGTTGGCTGTGGGCTCTCGCCAAAACCTAACCACGCTGGCACCCTGATTTCAGACTTCCTAGTCTCCAGAACGATGGTAAATATTTTTGTTTTTACTAAGTTCTGTTGTCCCATTTGTTCAGAGTCTATAGGATGTTGTTATGGACTATGACAGACTTACTAACATGCTCTTTTAAATGATGGTCAGTTTTAGGGGCGCCTGGGTGGTTCAGTGTGTTAGGGCCTCTGCCTTCGGCTCAGGTCATGATATTGGGGTCCTAGGATCAAGCCCTGCATCGGGCTCTCTGCTTAGTGGGGAGCCTGCTTCCCTTCCTCTCTCTCTGCCTGTCTCTCTGCCTACTTGTGATCTCTGTCAAATAAATAAATAAAATCTTAGAAAAAAAAAAAAGATGGTCAGTTTTGTGGATCTGATCATTTTTTAAACCAGACAATAGGCTTATATAGTTTTCCTTCCTATAGATTACCCTTTTCCATGCTCTAGGTCACCTACCCATCACACTGCTCTACCCGCTGCCTAACATATTATAGCTTAACCAACTTTCAAGAATCCCTTCATGACACAAGTGAAAGGAGAATAAAACTTCAGAAAGGGTCCAAGATTCTAGCTAATTAGTCTGAAAAGGAACCTAGGGGAAATGGCATGTTCCCAAAAGTATTTAAAAACCAGAGGTTCATTCTCAGAAGTTGTGCAAGGGGATGCTGGCTTAGACCTTCAGCAATTTCCCTGCTCAGGGTACATGATGATTTGTGCTCCATTTTATTGTTTCTTCTGTATGCTGATTGGTTTTGATTCATGATACAACACAGAGTCCATGAGAAAAGTCATTTTTCACATTAACGGGCATATGATGAAATTAGATTAAAGTTTTCTAAATTTGCAGGTAGGAAAAACATCAACACAGGACCAACAGACGAGATCTTGAGAAAAAGAAGTAGAAGAAGGCAACATATTAAGACTTGCCTTGTTTGGAGATATGGCTATTTCCCATTAATACGGAATGTTTGCAGGGGGATAGCTGTGCTCCTGCTTTGGCTCTCTATTCCTGTCAGCTCCCCCCCAGAGCTTTGCTTGTCTGGTCCTTTCTCTGGCCAAGGGCCTGACTGCCGGTCTGGTGTGTCTCTGACACTGCAGGGCTCTCAGGTGCGACCCAAGGCCCTGTGAGTCTATCTCACCGGAGAGGCCATTCAGTTGCTCTAGGCCCCAACCAGTCCAGACCCCAATGATTGTGCTCCTTTCCCGAGCCCAGGGTAAAAAAACATGGCAGGCTTCATGACGGCAGAGGTGCACGCAAAACCTATTTTCAGGATGAATGGAAGCCAAGCCTCTTCCTCCTTCTCTGTTTCTTTTTGTCTGTCTCTTCTGCCTCTTTATTTCTACCTGATGTTTTTCTTGACTACTTCCCTTCATTTTTCTAATTCTCTTTCATACTTTTCATTCTTTGCCCACTGAAATAATCACGACGCCCATGGGGAGGAAAACACAACATAGCACTACTTTTTTTTCTAAGCCTGGTTAAAAAACAATCCTCTTTTAAGCAGTGACAGCCAGGACTTCGTAATCTGTACATACAATTTAATCCTTTAAAGAATCAGCAGGGCCCACATCAATCAAGAGCCTTCATCAACTTGTAAAAACAATATTTTGATTCAATCAGATTCAAAGCCCTGAAATTCTCAGCTAATTAATGCAGGGTCACTCAGGGGCTGTGCAGTGGTAGCTAGAACCACGGTCAAATATTTACACTTGGCACACGCACACACACACACATACACGCACGTCCACATCACCCAAGGATCTGAACGATGGGTAAGAAGAGATAATGCACTGTGGCAGCAGTGAATTCATGTGGCACCAGTATTTGGATAAATAATTATCACAAAGAGAAAAAGGAAGAGAAATGATTCTTCCATCATCAGAGATGCACCCAGGGAAGGAAAAGTCTGTTAAAGGTAAATGGACAGTGACTAGCCAACACCCTGCTGACCATTCTGTTTTCACATTACAGATGGCCCAAGCAGAGATGTGTTCTGTACAGTCCTTCCTCTAAACATTCAAAATGAAATGACAGGCTTAAAATTTCATAAGACAGCAAATTCATGCCATGGGATCTTTTCAGTAGGCCCAGCTTCTGATAAATTTGCTTTGGTTTGCACCTCGAGGCATTTCAAACCTTATATACTTATTTGGTGGAGAGGGGTGTGTGAGAGCATATGCAGAATCATACTGTATACGCTTATGCTAAGTATGACTTCTGAGTCCATACTTTATATACATGGAAAAGGATATCATTTACTTACACAAATGCGGAGAGAGAAAGCACCTGGATGCCTCCTTGTAACAGACAGTGATTTGGATTTTTTCTTTTAAAACGTGGAATATAGGTAGGCAATGTGAAATGAAATTTATGCAAAAAGTTCTTGTACTTTTGGCCCCTTCCTTTCTTCTTTCTTTACTTTGGCATCTCCTTTAAACTTTACAAATGGCATACTGTGATTCTAGCACAATGTTGTAGTAGATAGTTGTGTAAGATGTTATTGGGAGATACTGTCTAAAGAATATATGAGATATTGGGTGCCTGGGTGGCTCAGTGGGTTAAGCCTCTGTCTTTGGCTCAGGTCATGATCTCAGGGTCCTAGGATCGAGCCCCGCATCCAGCTCTCTGATCAGCAGGGAGCTTCCCCCCCTTCCCCTCCGCTGCCTGCCTCTTTGCCTACTTGTGATATCTGTCAAATAAATAAATTAAATCTTAAAAAAAAAAGAATATATGAAATCTGTCTGTATTATTTCTTACAACTGCATGTGAACTTGCCATTATCTCAAAATTAAAAGTTTCATTTAAAAATTCATGTATTGTATGGTTGTAGGGTAGACACAGAATTGGGCAGGCTTTTTCTTTTATTGTTAATGAATCACAACAGCTCATGTGCTTGCTCATTCACTCACTTCCCAACCTTTTAGAAAGTTCTACTAACAGCAAACACAAGAAAACTATTGAGAGCAACTTTCTCTTTCCTTAAGACTGAGAAATTGAGGGTTAAACCTCTAATTTTAAAAGTTCTGAATTTTATCTTCAAGCAAGAAAAAAGAGACAATATGTATTTTTTAGGAAAAAAAATTAACTGTTTAAATAATGGTCAGCACTGGACCTCCTTAAATCCTCCACATTTTTATAGCTATCACCCCATGAAATTGAGTGAATATTAGAAAAATTATTCATAAGGGGGATAGAGAGTAGTTACAAACATGTTCCAGGTCAAATCATATCTACTCCAAGTTAGGCCATGGTGGTCATGTGAGTGGCAATATGCAGACAGTGAATAGGCCCATTTGTTGAGCTTTCTGACTGACATCAATCACTGATTGTTGAGCAATCAGCACTGATCACCACCACAGACCAGAGGAATATTGTGTCTTTACTTAAGCTCAGCATCTTACAAATATAACAAACTGTGGATTCATAGGATAGTGCCAGGATTATTTTTTTTAAACACTCAAGCTGGTCTACCTGGGGCTACTTGATAAAACATTTGGACTGAATTAAATAGGCACTTCTGTCAGATAACTGATTTGATTGATCTTTTTCCCCCATTGTATTAACTAGTTATTTTGATTTTCTATAGACATTTAAAAGGCTTACAGAATTAGACTCTGAGAACTTCTGTGCCAAAAAGGTCTTCACAGATTGCATAGTCTAGGGTTTTCCTCAAAATATCATAGGTGTTAAATGAAAAAACAAATCGAGGGGAAGGGTGTTTGCATTAAATGTATCTGGGAAACACTGAGCTCAAGATGTTCAATTATTTGTTTGATTCTTTATTTGCCAAGGAGTTCCCAAAAGCCTTAAAATGCTAATATGCATTATCATTCTAAAAAAGGAGAATATAATATGCAGGTTCTTCTAAGCTTACATTTAACACAGAATCCTTTTTTTTTTTTTTTTAGTTTCCACAGATCAGAATTCTAATTACCAAGTTTTGAACCACAGTGATGTAGAACAAACTATTTTATAAATGGGAAACAAACACTCAAAGAAGCAATTTGACTTATTTAAAATGCTTCCTTACTTCCAAAGAAGACATGCAGATGGCCAACAGACACATGAAAAGATGCTTAAAATCACTAATCATCAGGGAAATGTGAAGTAAGGCCACCATGAGCTACCACCTTACAGTTGTCAGAATGGCTAGAATCAAAAAGACAAGAAATAACAAGTGTTGGTGAGGATTTGGGAAAAAAAAGACCCTTGTACACTGTTGGTGGAAATGTTAATTGGTGTAGCCACTGTGGAAAACAGTACAGAAATTCCTGAAAAAAGTAAAAATAGAAATACCATATGATCCAGCAACTCCACTATGGGGTATTTCCTCAAAGAAAATGAGAAAACTAATTCAAAAAGATATAGGTACCTCTCTTTATTGCAGCATTATTTACAAAAGCCAAAATATGGAAGAAACCCAAGTGTCCATCCATAGATAAATTGATAAAGAAGATAACACACACACACACACACACACACACACACAGGAATATTACTCAGCCATAAAAAAGAATGAGATCGTGCCATTTGTGACAACATGAAGGGACCTACAGGATATTATGCTTAGTGAAATAAGTCAGACAGAGAAAGACAAATACCATACAATGTCATTTACACGTGGACTCTAAAAAACAAAATAAATGGACAAACAAACAAAACCAAAAATAGACTCTTAAATATAGAGAAAAAACTGGGTTGCCAGAGGGGAAGGAGTCAGGAGGATGGGTAAAATGGGTTAAGGGGAATGGGAGGGACAGGCTTCCAGTTATGGAACAAAAAAGTCACGGGGATGAAGGTACAGCACAGGGAATACCGTCAACAGTATTATAATAGTGTTGTACGGTGACAGATGGTAGATACACTTGTGCTGAATGTAGCATAACATATAGAGTTGTCAAATCACTATGCCGGACACCTAAAACTAATGTAATATTGTGTCAACTATACTTCAATTAAAGAAAAGGGGGGGGCGCCTGGGTGGCTCATTGGTTTGGGGCCTCGGTCTTCGACTCGGGTCATGATCCCAGAGTCCTGGGATCAAGCCCCGCATCAGGCTCTCTGCTCGGCAGGGAGCCTGCTTCCCTTCCTATCTCTCTGCTTGCCTCTCTGCCTACTTGTGATCTCTCTCTGTCAAATAAATAAATAAAATCTTTAAAAAAAAAAGGGGGGGGGGAAGTGCTTCCCTTACATGGAGTTAAAACAAGAATTTAGGCCTTTTAATTCCCACTCTAGCCCTTTCAATTACACCAAATGCATTTATTTTAATTTTTCTTGTGAAAAAATTTAAACATGTTGAAAAGCAGAGAAAGCAGATAACCTCCATATTCCCATCACCCAGATGTGATGATTCTTCAGATTTTGCTTTAGCTGTCCCTTTTTTCGTATGAATATTATATATATTCTCCCTGGACGATGTATAAAATACTTCCATGTCAGAGGGATTAAATGAAAACATTCTGTCTTTAGCATTATGAAGTACTAATTATTTCATTAGGGATCTTAAAACAGTGATTCTCTGTCTTCCCTATGTGTTAGTTGAAATTCTTCTGTATAAAAGAAGTTTCCCTCATTAACTGGGACTAGTTACCCAGAAAGGCAATTTGTATAGGAAAGATAGGATAAATGCTTACTTACTTCTTTCCTTTTAGTTACCAATTTTCAGAGCAAGAAGTTAATTCTAATGATATCCAGTTACTGATAACTGGTTGCTTTTTTGTTTTTCTTTCTCTCAATCTGTCTTCTCTCTTCATTTGAGTGTCACTGGACTCAATGTGTTTCAACCAATTTCATTCCTTTTTTTTTTTTTTTTTTTGATGCTCCTAGTGTTCCATTTATCACTGAGGGGAGCCCATTTGTATTTCTTCTTATGTCCTTTTGACAAAATTCTTTCATCTTTGACAGTTTCTTTACTTTCTGGCACAGTAAGATATCTTGTTTTGACCCTATGTATCATCTGCCAGGCTAGAGCCAGCCAACTCCTCAAGAAGCCCTAGTTCCTTTTAATGGAGAACAGTATTTAGACACCTCAGACTGGACACTGGGCATGCTCATTATTTTTGGGTTACTACTACTTTTAGGCCTGTTCAGTGGACAGGTTGGAGAACTACTACCTACTTGCCTTTTAAAGAAAAATTTTGTAAACAAGAGGCTTTAAACAATAGCCAGACTAGTGGCCTTCTTTAAGTATCTTCAAGAGAGGGAAATAGTATAATGTTATCATTTATGTGCAGCTGACCAACATAGAAAATAAATTGATGGCATTAATGAGTGGTTCAATTTGGGTTTTGTACATGATTTCATATAACATATGTTAATTCCTCCTCAAGTTTTATCTAAATCAATATTTCAACTACAGCAGTTTCTACTCTGACAAACTGACTATATATGTAGTATAGGTCTGACTCCTCTGTTCACATCTGAAATCAGACTTGCCATTTGTAGGAATAATAACAACAACAAAATTATAAAAACTATACCATTTTTACTTTCAAAAAGTTCTTGGGGATCAAGTTAGAAATGTTTAAGTATAAGCAACAATTTTTAAGTATTATATTTAAATATTATTAATTCTATTACAAGAAATATTAAAGTTTACATTGCCATCCATGTCTCTGATCATAAAACTTAAAACAAATGTTCCATTCAAAATAGTGGATTGGGAACATATATATATTTCCCCTTTCTTTCAAATTCCCTGTGAAATAAGTGAAACACTGCTTGTTAAATGAGTGATAGCATAATTATACTACGAAACCCAAACACGGATCTAGACAAGACTAGGAAATCCTGGAATATAGAAGACAAATGAAAGCACAGTTCATTGGAAAAATTAGAGTTGAACCATAGCACAAAACTCTAGAAGCAAGAATGTCTTTCCTGGACAGTTCAGGAGGAGCTCCAAGACACAATCAATGCAAAGATTGGGCCAAAGTGAAATGGGAACCCTTGTGAATATGTTCTTCATATTAGTTTTCACTCATCTTCTATGAGGTTGTATCTAATCTTCATAAACCCAAAGTTCTGATGTATTCATTCCCACAAAACCCCAAATGGACACACATTTCATTCCTACAAATGTCTAACATTCTTTACCATTAAGATACAGGAAGATAGGAAATTAAGCCTAAATCTAATAATAACTATTTATTATCCAGATTTCCCATCTGGACCCAACTCTTGGCTTGGAGTGAAATCAGATGAGACATAGCAGGAGAGCTTAAGCAGCCATATAAAATCCACATGCTGAGAATTGGGGATTAGTTCCAGGTACCAACAACCCTGCAAAGTTTCAGTCATTATTATACTGCCTTGTTTTAAGCATTGATTAACACAAATATAAAAAGCCATGTGATTCATTTCTTGAACAAGTCTTAGAATGGAAGGGGTGAATTATAACTGCAGGGTAGTAGGGACTGTCTACAAACCATGGCTTTTCCCAGGGGGACCCTGAATTGTCTTGCAAAATACTTCCAAAAATCTCAGCATGTACTGACCATATCTGGGCTAATTAAGACCACTTCTTCTCATCTGCTGCCATATGTGCATACTCCTTTCCCCCCAAAAAGTGAGCCCATAATACATGTTCCAGCCACATGCCCTCCCCATTTGAAACAAACCTAGAAAATCTAAAAAAATATAATCATTTTGGGGACGCCTGGGTGGCTCAGCTGGTTAAGCGGCTGCCTTCGGCTCAGGTCATGATTCCAGGTCCTGGGATCAAGTCCCACATCGGGCTCCTTGCTCGGCAGGGAGCCTGCTTCTCCCTCTGCCTCTGTCTACCACTCTGTCTGCCTGAGCTCGTATTTTCTCTCTCTCTCTAAAAAAATAAATAAATAAAAAATATTAAAATATATATATATAATCGTTTTGGTTTTTTTAATCTATAACTAGTCTTACAAAAAGAAGAAAGGATATCTTCAGTTACCAGGGGAAAAGAATGGGCTACAAACCCATTGAGGTAAGCGCAAGAGTTGTCACTGTGGGTAGGGTCATGGCAACAGGGAACATGTTTCCAATTCAGAGACAGAAAATTATGTGCCCTGTGTCCTGGGAAGTTAAAATAACTCCCACTTCACCTGGCATCCTCAAAAGACTCATCCTTGGTGAAAAGTAGTAGAAATAAATTCTGCCAACCTGCTCAGGGAGATAACAATGAAATTTATCTCCCTCTGGGATTTGGAGAGGGAAAAAGTTGTGCAAGAATGCCAAATCCCAGAAATTAATGTAGTACAAGATCCTTCTAGCCAGATATGTTCTAATCTGGGTGCCAAATGTCTCCACAGAACATAAACTCACAATTCAGATTTATAAATATACCATGAAAAAAATACTTGCTTCACAAGAGAATTAACAAAATCCATCAAAAAAAAATATTGACTCTTTAGAACTTTTAATAGAATTGTATAGATTCTGATCAGATCCTGATGGAGACTGTGATATGAGTACATATAAAATATTATAACCATATAAGGAAGAATAAAAAGCACAGGAAAATAATCACCTGCTGTGAAAAATGACTCGGGAAATTGAAAACAAATTAAATACAACTTTATGAAATTAAAAAAGAAACAACAAAACAACAAAATCACTTAGTCACCAATATCTAAAAACTCAAAAACCAGGTTAAAAGGAGATAAAAATAGGGCGCCTGGGTGGCTCAGTGGGTTAAAGCCTCTGTCTTCAGCTCAGGTCATGATCCTGGGGTCCTGGGATCGAGCCCCACATCGGGCTCTTTGCTTAGCAGGGAGCCTGCTTCCCCCTCTCTCTGCCTGCCTCTCTGCCTACTTGTGATCTCTGTCTGTCAAATAAAAAAATTAGAAAAAAAATCTTAAAAAAAAAGTGGATAAAAATAGATGAGAAGAGAATTAGTGAACTGGAAGATACAGCTGAAGAACTTATTCCAAGTGTAGTACAGAGTACTACAAAATTCTGTAGTACAAAATATGGAAAATGTAAAAAGGTGGTAAAAGTGGTTAAGAGAAATCATATTTAGAAAACGTTCTAACATTCATTCATTTATTTATTTATTATAATTTTTTTTTAAGATTTTATTTATTTATGTCAGAGAGAGAGCAGGAGCGAGCACAGGCAGAGTGGCAGGCAGAGGGAGAAGCAGGTTCCCTGCTGAGCAAGGAGCCTGATGTGGGACTTGATCCTGGGATCATGACCTGAGCCGAAGGCAGCCGCTTAACCAACTGAGCCACCCAGGCGTCCCTCTAACATTCATTTAATTGGAGTCCTGGAAGGAGAGAGAGAATGAGGCATAAGATATATTTGAAATAATGGCAGACAATTTTCCATATGCAATGGAAGTCAGCTTCATAGAGCTTAATAAAATCCAAGCAGAATAGATGACAGTAAATCTACAGTTAAATGCACCACAGTAAAATTGAGGAACAGCAAGAATGATGAAAATGTCATAAGCACATACTTTGCCTTCAGAGGAGAAACAGATTTTACAGCTGATGTTGATCAGCAACGACAGAAGTGAAAAGCCCAGAGAATAAAAATTTCAATTTATCAGGATGCCTGGGTACCTCAGTCAATGAAGCAGTTGCCTTCGGCTCAGGTCATGATCCTGGGGTCCTGGGTCAAGCCCAGCATCAGGCTCCCTGCTCAGTGGGTAGCCTGCTTCTTCCTCTCCCCTGCTTCTGTTCATCCTCTCACTCACTCTCTTTATCTCTCTCAAAAAAATAAACAAAATCCTTAAAAACAATTTCAATGAATCAAGAGCAAATAACATAAATATGGACTTTTACAAATAGTGCAGGGAATATCTTTTAAAAATAAGGATGGGGGCGCCTGAGTGGCTCAGTGGGTTAAAGCCTCTGCCTTTGGCTCAGGTCATGATCCCAGGGTCCTGGGATTGAGCCCCACATCGGGCTCTCTGCTCAGCAGGGAGCCTACTTCCCCCCTCTCCTTGCCTGCCTCTCTGCCTACTTGTGATCTCTCTCTCTCTCTCTCAAATAAATAAATAAAATCTTTAAAATAAATAAATTAATTAATTAAAATAAGGATGAAAAAAGAGTTTGCCAACCTCAGGCCATTACTAAAAGAGACTAAAGGATATACTTTGAGCATTATGAAAATTATTACAGGTTGAAGATAAAGATGCGATAATGTGTGAAAGGCACAGGGAGTAAAGAATGTGTGGGCAAATCTAAAAAGAAATAAATCTAAATGTATGGGTAAATCTAATAAAAACTTTAAAAGTAATGACTTGTGGGGTTAAACATAAAAATAATACATGGAATGTCCTCTGTATGTAGAGGGTAAATGCAGTTTAAATGTCTTAAGGTCTTGGAATGATTTAAGAGTATGGAAATATATTGGTTATTTTTAGAATTTGATTAATTACTACATATTATAATTAACAACAAAAATAAAAAGGAAAGAAAAAAGGAGGAGGGTACATAATTTCCAAATGACCCATGGGGGAAAAATATGGAATAAGTACCAACTAGTCCAAAAGAAGACAAGAGAGAGAAAAAATGCACAGCTGACCCCATTGAAAATCTGCTTATAACTTTGCCTCCTGTGAAATGTAACTACTGATAGCCTACTATTCACCAGAAGCTTTAGCAATAACATAGTCAGTCAATTAAGAGATATTTTGTATCTTTCATGTACTATATACTATATTCTCACCATACAGTGAGAAAAAATGTTAAGAAACTCATAAGAAAAAAAATACATTGGGATGCCTGGGTGGCTCAGTTGGTTAAGCAGCTGCCTTCGGCTCAGGTCATGATCCCAGCATCCTGGGATCGAGTCCCACATCGGGCTCCTTGCTCAGCAGGGAGCCTGCTTCTCCCTCTGCCTCTGCCTGCCACTCTGTCTGCCTGTGCTCGTTCGCTCTCTCTCCCTCTCTCTCTGACAAATAAATAAATAAAATCCTTAAAAAAGAAATAAAGAAAATACATTTACAGCACTGCACTTTAACGGAAAAAAATCTACATATAAGTAGACTAGCACAGTTCAATCCTGTATTAATCAAGAGTCTCCTGTATTTAGAAATACAAATACAAAATTAAAATAAAATAAGGTAAATATATACATAAGGTTATAAATTACAGTATAAGGGACACAACAATATACTGTTTATAACCACCATATTAAAACATATAGAAAAACTGAAAGTAAAAAAAAAATGGGAAAATGCAAATGAAAGCAATAGTATGGGGGGAAATGTTATGACAGCATATGTTATTGTCAAGCAAAATAGAATATAGTCAAAAATTTACTAGAAATAGAGTGCCATTTCACAAGGAAAATTTAAAAAGTTAAAATGTATATGTACTTCATGACACAGCTTCAAAATGCATAAAGCAAAAGCTGATAGAATTACAAGGAGAAGGAAGCAAATCAACAATCACAGATGAAGATTTAACTCAACCCTTTCTCTTACTGATTGGTGAAGCAGACAGAAGATCAGTAATTAATATACAAGATTTGAAAAACACAAAACTAAAATTGATCTAATGGCAATATTAAGTTTTACCACACAAAACAGCTAGTATCAGATGAGCCAAAGATTGTTTGAAATTAGTAAAACTGTTACCTAGTACATTTCTTACTGCCTCTATAGAATTTAAAACAGATATACTCGGGGCACCTGGGTGGCTCAGTGGATTAAAGCCTTTGCTTTCGGCTCAGGTCATGATGCGGATCGAGCCCCGCATCGGGCTCTCTGCTCAGCAGGGAGCCTGCTTCCCTTCCTCCTCTTTCTCTGCCTGCCTCTCTGCCTACTTGTGATCTCTGTCTGTCAAATAAATAAACAAAATCTTAAAAAAAAAAAAAAACAGATATACTCTTTAATTTTCTTTGATAATCGGGCTATTTTTGCTATATTTGGTTATTTTTTGATCTACATCTAATCTGCAGATATTATGATGTCTTCAAAAGAATTCTAAATACTTTAAACAGAAATATATAAATTTAAGCAGACATGGTACCACTGAAAGAGGTTATAATAACAATTTTGCCTTTGGAGATGGCTCTGTTATCTCTGTTAGCTAAAGAGCTGTTTGCTGGTAGTTCAGAAGCTATATTCTGGAGTTTTGAATCTCAAAAACCTCAGCTTTCAAAGATCAATTCAAAGTCCCAGTAGAAGTTGGGGCACCTGGGTGGCTCAGCTGGTTAAGCATCTGACTCTTAGTTTCAGCTCAAGTAGAGATCTCAGGGTTGTGAGATCCAGCCACCCCATCAGGCACCATGCTCAGTGAGGAATCTGCTTGAGATTCTCTCTCTCCCTGTGCCCCTCCTCTGCACTCTCTCTCCCTGTCAAATAAATAACTAAATTTTAAAAGACACATACAAAGTCCCAGTAGAAGCTAATTCACAATTCATAATTTGAAACCTGTGACAGTTACTCAACATCTGACCACAATAGAAAAGGTTTAGAAAATCACACAAGTGAATACCCTAACTGCTTAATGATTTAAAAGAGATAGAAAGAGAGAGAGAGAGAGATTCAGAAATACACATACTTTTTACTACACAGAGACATTTTTAGGGTGAGTCATAATCCATGACAAAAATCAGCTGTGTAACCATTGCAAAGGACCCAGACAATGGCTGGCTGTGGATGACATTCCCAAAAATGCACCAAAACTTGAACTACCACCGACGTGGTTCTCGTGACTGCATGCTGGGCTAGGAAAGTCGTAATTTATTATTTTTTTAAAGATTTTTTTTTATTTATTTGACAGAGAAAGACACAGAGAAAGAGGGAATACAAGCAGGGGGAGCAGGTGAGGGAGAAGCAGGCTCCCCGCTGAGCAGGAAGCCTGATGTGGGCCTGGATCCCAGGACCCTGGGATCATGACCTGAGCCGAAGGCAGCCACCTAACGACTGAGCCACCCAGGCGCCCTATGATTCTTTCTAAAACTTGAGTTTGGGGCACCTGGATGGCTCAATGGGTTAAGCCTCTGCCTTTAGCTCAGGTCATGATTCCAGGGTCCTGGGATCGAGCCCCACATCAGGCTCTCTGCTCAGCGGGGAGCCTGCTTTTCCCTCTCCTGCTTGCCTCTCTGC
>RCUC01116163.1:0-57275 GCA_003697995.1 Taxidea taxus jeffersonii | reverse complement strand
CTCTCTCTCTCTCTCTTCCTGCCTCTCTGCCTACTTGTGATCTCTGTCAAATAAATAAATAAAAATCTTTAATAAAAAAATAAAAGAAAATTCAAAAGTTTTCTATATTGCAGGCCATTTATGAATTTAGGCCTTAGAGCAACAAAGGCAGAAATTGTTGTTTTTGAATAGCCAGTTATAAAAACCAGTAGGAAACTTTCAGAGTAACTGACAGGAAATAGTTAAACCATTTCTGTGTGTATGATGGGCTGACTCTCTATAGGTAGGTAGGTAGATAGATTTACACAAAGAGAGAGAGAAAGAGAGGAGGAGGAGAGAGAGAACTTTAGTTGGTACTTGATACATTCTCCATACATCTGTTGCCCTAGAATCTTCAAGTGGGTATCTCTGAATCTCTGTTTTGACATCTATTTTCATAAGTGGTGAGGTCTGGTCATTTTAATTCTATCCTGAAGAAGGCAAATACTATACTTATTTTTGTTGCATCCTTCTAAATTGTATCAAGTTCTGTTCTGGCAAACAGCTTGATGCTATCACACCTTGGTTTCAGGCATTGTGAGGCAGGGTCAAATTTATTCTTTAATTAAGGACTAGAGAGGCCTTACTTCTAAACGCTTTTCTCAGATTACAATAGAATGCCCCACATTCAATGAGGTATCTCCACTTTGGTTACTCATGTGTCTGTATTTTCACAACAGTGTGGTACCTCCAGAATAAGCTTTCTTCTCCCCGCCCTCATTAGCTCTTCTCTGCCCTGCCTCACAAGTCTGTTGCAGTGCACTCATAGGCCGGTATCCATGCAGAACCTTGAAGGTGACCCTGTGCAGTGCTCTAGATCTGATTGTCTGTGCAGCTCCTTCATTACTGATTTCCTTTCTTCCAAATGGCAGTGGAGTCAGCAGCCCCAGCCCCGTGTTTCTTGTAAATAAAGCAGACTCTTTGGGCCCTAATCCTTGTGTCACAGTTTGGGTGGTGACCCCCACAGAAAGCAAGGGTGGATATGGAAGTCCCCTCTGAAGTTTCTTTCTCTCTAGCATCACAGCCCAGTGTTGTCCAATGCCTGATAAACAGGTGCTTCATATGTGCTTATTGTTTTTGCTTCTCAGTTATTTAAGGTAGAAGGATACATGACCTGCTACTCTCTCAAGGCTCCGTTGAAGTTCCTTTCTATTTTTTTTTTTAAGATTTATTTGCTTATTTTAGAGAGAGAGTAGGGGGAAGGGTATGGCAGGGCAGGGAAAGTCTTATGCAGACTCCACACTCATCATGGAGACCAACTTGGAGCTGGATCTCATAAGATCAGGATCCCAGCTGAAACCAATAGTCCTTCCTTAACTAAATGTGTCACTCAGGAGCCCTGATCTTACTTACTTTTAATGTTTCTTTGCTTTTTTTCATCCTCCTTTATTTGTCTTTTGAGTAATACCTTGAAAATTATGCATGTGTTCCTATTACTAAAACCTGAAATTTTATAACCATGATTTCCCTAACTACTTTAAAAAATGCATTACTACTGATACCTTTCCTATTAGATAAAATATTTAGCATGATTTTACTTTTTTCATTTCCTTTTCACCAATGATGTTTTAGAAACAAAATTAATGTAGTTCTATATTGATAGATTTTCCTTTAGGAATTTTTTTTTTTGGCATTTGTATTATCTCACTTTTTGAATGAGATTTACATATGATTTTCTTTGTTTTATCTCCATAATCAATATAATTCCTTTATACTATATTTTCCCATCACTGAATTTTCTCTTACATGAGATGTAGTATGGGAAAGGCTGGCCCAAACAGGCATTTCATGAATAATATCTTCTGTTACTGCTGTCATAATCATTGTCATCATCGTTAAAGGCACCACAATCACCAGCAACATCAAAATTTCTCAAGCTGCAAATTGCCTTTTGAATTCGTTTTCCAGTCATAAAGATGATCTAAGTCTTTTGGAAGTAACAGTTCTCTCTCCCTTCTTACCTCCCCCTTTCCCTCTCTCTCAGAACATATTGACAATTAGTTGGCTATACAAATAAATAATAGTAGTAGAGGAATAAACAAGTTCTGTAATATATTTTTTATAAGATTGTGATTCTAAGGACTAAAAATTTCTATGAGATTATCTGATTTATGGCCTACTTTAGAAAATTTAAGAAGCATCAAGTGTCACTATAAAGTCACTATCTAATTCTGTTGCAGAGATAATTCATAGCATCTATAAATCACCCTGATTAGTTTAAAATAAAAACACAGGTCTTCTATTCAAAGAGAAATTCTGCCACAAATAGGAGGCAATCTTATATACTTGTAGTGACTTTGACCAGAACACCAAGGACTTTGAACCTAAATTATCATTAAGAACTTTTCCTGACCTAATTCTCTCAAAAAGAATTTCAGTTATGAGTGTGGAAGTGATTTACCGCTGGATTCCAATCTTTTTTTATGTCAAATACCTGCCTTAATTAATGGGAATAATGATGAGTTTCAAGAAACCTAGAATTGGAATGCCAAGCCCTAACTTTCCTGAGTACTCATTCTATGTATAAGCTAGAGGAAAGAATACATTTTGGATTTGTTATCAGTGATAGGAAGAAAATGAAGACAAAAGTATGTTGATTACCATTTGTCTTTCCATTGTTATTCTATAAAGACTTTATTATATATCAAGGATGATTTACTAAGCTCTTCTTCCATACATGTAAGTTTTCTGAGGATACATTTGTGTATCCAACAACAAAACTGCACCCCTTATATAAAATAAGTATGAAAATTCCATAAATAAAGGTTTGAATGAATATTGAAACTGTTTAGAAGTCCAGATCAGTGGTAGAATATATGTGCAGACTTAAAGTTATGAATGCATTTGCATTTTTAAGGGAGCTTAAATCAATTCTCTTTATACATACCTGTCACAATTTGGATTTAGAGTTTCTAAAATATGGTGTGAGAAGTGCAGGCCATGTAGCCCTTGTAATACAGGTTGTTGTTCCCATCTTAGTGATGATACAATGAATCATGTTCATAATAAATCATTACAATAGTTTTCTCTGGTGGAATTCAGGTTCACACTTTCCTTTAGTATTTGATTCTTTAAACAAGCTACATATTCATGGGCTGAGAAGCCATTTATGGGGCTGGTGTTGTAGTTCCCCATAAGACCTGATGATAGAACATAAACAAATATGGACACCAAGGAAAAGCAGGTTTTTGAATGTGAAAACTTATTCCCAAAATCTTTCCTCAAATTGGAAAACTTAAATTTACACATACAATTCCCATATCTCAGCATCCTCATATGTAAAATTATAGAACTGATTATGATTATCTTCAAATTTGCCTCCAGCTCAAACATTCTTTAATTTTATGAAAAATTCAGTTTACAAAATTGAAATCCTTCTTACTGAGACTTAAGCTTTTCTAATAAGAATTTTATTTCCTAGAATATGTTAGTGATACAGATTTGGAATCTCTTTTCCAAAGGATCTTAAAAACCATGATGGATACTTGTCATTCTGGAATTTTTCAGATGTAACTGACATTTTCCAGCTATGTTATAAGTAAAAATCTTACTGAACATATCTAAGATATAAGCCCTTACATATAGAAGGAACACCTAATTTACTTGTCTACACAAAAGGATTTTCTCCAGTTTTCTATTACTGCCATAATAAATCACCAATTCAGGAGCTGAAAATGATGCAAACTTACTATTTTATAATTGTGTAGGTTGAAGTCAGACATGGGTCAACAGCAAATGTAGTAGATGGCTGTATTCTTTTCTGGAATGTCTAAGGGAAGATCTGTTTCTTTTCCCAGATGATTGATGATGGGCAATCAGATGATAGGCAGAGTTCAGTTCCTTTGCTGCTGTAAGACTGATATCCTTGTTTCCGGGTAGGTTGTCAGTTCAGTGCCATTTTCTGTTCTCCACAGATTGCTTAGCTTGTGCCCTCTGTCTGCCATATTCGTATCTAGAAGCCTGACCAAATTCATCTCAAGCTTTAAATCTCTCCTATTTCTTGTTTTATCACATCTCTCTGACTCAATATGTGTAAATTTTTCTCATTTAAAGGGCTCATGAGATTAGAATGATTATCCTTCGATAATCCAGGATATATCCCTATCTCAGGATCTAAATGCTTAACCATATATATATAGTGTCCCCTTTGCCAATTAATATAGTCAAAGGTTCCAAGAATAAGGATATGGGCAGCTTTGGAGGGCCACAGGTCATCTTTCAAAGATCTTCCAGTTATAAAATCTGTGACTGTACAATATTGCTTCCTCCATAATCTCTCAACTTCCAGAGAAGATTCATTCTGTAACCCAAATCCTTGAAACCCCTTGAAGAGAGATTTTCTTCTTGCTCTAAAATCCACTTGGACTAAACTTTTTAATGTCCATTTGCATTAAACATTTTTTTTTACTTTTATCTCCATAAAAACATGTGAACATATTTTTTTTCACATTCCATGCAGAATGAATCTTGTAGTTTTGTGGTGATTAAGTCTTTCAGTTGTGATGTTTGTCTATGTTCAAAATCTAAGGACCATCTTTTACTGACTGTGATAACTTGCTCAAGTGACTTAATTTCCCTTGTTGCCATTCCTTCATCTATCCTACGAGGGTAGTAATACTATTTATTATATAGGATTACTTTTGGTTAATAAGTAATAAAATTAGGGGTGCCTTGGTGGCTCAGTCAGTTAAGCATCTGACTCTTGATTTGGCTCAGGTTATGACATCAGGGTCATGAGATAGAGCCCCATATCAGGCTCTGCAGTGAACATAGAGTCTGTTTAAGATTCTCCCTCTCTTCTTCTCCCTGTGCCCCTCCCTCTGCTTTCTCACTCTCTCTCTTTAAAAATAACAATAATAACTAATAAAATTAAATGTAATAGACAATTAAGTTAACAAGGTTTGGAAGAATCTTGGGGAAAATCTTGATACCTAATGAGAGCAAAATAATTAATTGATAAGCATATATAAGCAATAAGCTAAAACATTATATAAAATATAGCCATTCCACTTGATAAAATAGATTTTATAATTTGTGACCTAGACAGGCATGCTCTTTAAGTTATTACATATAAAACTAGAGAAAGAGAAATAAATAATCCCAGTTCTCTTAACTTCTATGGTGATAGAGTTTTCTATCATGAATCATCCTCTTTCTTTGCTTTAAATATATGTTTGTGTAGTTTCAAAATGTTAATGTATAAGATTATAAGAAGTCTAAATTTTCAGTGGGTTTGATTTACTTTGATTCTTAAATTAGGGGGAATATTGCTCAAACTGATTTTTGTATATTTTAGTTCACCTTGTTTCATAAAGAATTTAAACAGTCCACAAGAATACAAGAAGCATTTGAAGATAGCATCGCCATTATAATGGTGATAAATAATAAATAGAAGTAGGAATGAAAAATACTTTAGGAAAAAGGTCATGTGTACATTATTATGTATACATTATTATTATGTATAATAATGTTTTCCATAGTCAAAATGAAACAATAAATGCATTATCATTTTTTTTAAGATTTTATATATTTATTTGACAGATCACAAGTAGGCAGAGAGGCAGGCAGAGAGAGAGGAGGAAGCAGGCGCCCTGTTGTGCAGAGAGCCCGACGTGGGGCTCGATCCCAGGACCCTGGGATCATGACCTGAGCCGAAGGCAGAGGCTTTAACCCACCAAGCCACCCAGGCGCCCCTGAATTATCATTTTTTTTTAGATTTTATTTATTTATTTGACAGACAGAGATTACAAGTAGGCAGAAAGGCAGGCAGAGAGAGAGGGGGAAGCAGGCTTCCTGCTGAGCAGAGAGCCCAATGTGGGGTTCAGTCTGAGGACCCTGGGCTCAGGACCTGAGCCGAAGGCAGCGGCTTAACCCACTGAGCCACCCAGCTGCCCCTATAAATGCATTCTCTTATACCTTTGTTCATATACATGAAAAAAATATAACTAATACATCTTGAATATAACTCTCTAAAGGTAGGGGTGGTTGTCTGTTTTGCTCTTATTTGAGTGTCCTGTACTTCAAACATAATATACAGTTGTTGAATAAGTGTTTAAAAAAGTTTTTGTTACCTGAAAAACACCTATAGTGAAGAACAAATATTGAATTGATATGTGTGACTCAGGCCAAATACACAGTAGAAAGTTTTCTAATACCTGAAAAAGTAAGTATGTCACCGGTCATCTCTTGATAAATAATATCCATGAGTGCTATTTATCTAAATTGAATTTCTGAGGATTTTGTGTTACAATTAGCTTAAGTTTTGTTTTCTTGGTCAGATATGTATAAGGCACTTACTCTTTACTGTCCTTCCTGGTTTTACAGAGTTTTTATTCCCTGGTGGCTCTAGAATGCAGGAATGGAAAAACTGGACTATTTAAAGTATCATTTATGATATATGGTAATATTGTTTTTAACAGTAACATTTATATCCCTTTAGTTTAATAACAAAATTAGTGAACCTTTCATTTTAGGAACTATCTAAGCTGAAATAAAATTAGATTTTACACAAAACATTTAAAAATTGCTTTAAAAGAAGACATACCCTTTTTAGGCATAGAATTTTAAATTCATTATGAGTCACTATTTACTTATTTATTTTTTAATAAATTATCTTTCTCTTTGGTTCATGATGGCACAATGTGTTCTTTTTTTTCATTTTTTTCATTTTTATTTTTATTTAAACATATAATTTAACCCCACCATCCTCTCCCAA
Organism: Taxidea taxus jeffersonii; assembly: GCA_003697995.1. NCBI lineage: Eukaryota > Metazoa > Chordata > Mammalia > Carnivora > Mustelidae > Taxidea > Taxidea taxus. The sequence continues at coordinate 50,542 of RCUC01116163.1, read as the reverse complement.
CACCCCTCCCCCCAACCCCCTAAGTTTGTTTTATGACATTAAGAGTCTCCTTTGGTTTGTCTCCCTCCTGATCCCATCTTGCTTCATTTATTTTTTTCCTACCCCCTTAACCCCCACCCCCGTTGCATCTCCACTTCCTCATATAAGGGAGATCATATGATAGTTGTCTTTCTCCGATTGACTTATTTCGCTAAGCATAATACCCTCTAGTTCCATCCATGTCATCGCAAAGGGTAAGATTTCATTTCTTTTGATGGCTGCATAGTATTCCATTGTATATATATACCACCTCTTCTTTATCCATTCATCTGTTGATGGACATCTAGGTTCTTTCCATAACTTGGCTATTGTGGACATTGCTGCTATAAACATTCGGGTTCATGTGCCCCTTCAGATCACTACGTTTGTATCTTTAGGGTAAATACCCAGTAGTGCTATTGCTGGGTCATAAGGTAGCTCTATTTTCAATTTTTTGAGGAACCTCCATGCTGTTTTCCAGAGTGGTTGCAACAACTTGCATTCCCACCAACAGTGTAGGAGGGTTCCCCTTTCTCCACATCCTCTCCAGCATCTGTCATTTCCTGAATTGTTAATTTTAGCCATTCTGACTGATGTGAGGTGGGGCACAATGTGTCCTCATAGGTCCTAAAAATCTAGACTTGCAAAAATTTGGGAATAAAGATAGTTGTGGTGAGGAAGGGAAATACAGTGAGAAAGGTGGACTATTAGGCAATAATGTGTCAATCATTCTTAACAAAGTCATTAACTTTCCCTGTTACTTTACAGCCCAATTAATGGAATAAAAGGGTTAGATTGTCATACCCAGAGCCCTCCCAGAAAATGGGAAGTATCTCCTATGTTGCAAGTGGAGGAAACTGCGTGGTTCATTTTTGTTTTCTGGTTGCCTACTGGATAAGTTGCCCTGTGATATGAGCTCACCAACTGAGAAAAGACAAATAAATAAATAAATAATATAGAAACAAAAGCAAAAGGAAACCCTCTATCTTGCCTGTTTAGTCTCCCAGTTGAAAATCATCACATCCATGCATAAACTAATACCTTCCCCAGGCCTACACCACAGAGTAGTTTCAACAGTAGACTACATCACATTATAAGTCATACCAATTTGAATTCCACAATTTAATACTTTCTTCAAGAGAAGGACCTAAAATCTTGAAGTCTGAAGCAAAGGGATATTTTGAGTCTCTGGATAGACAGTGGTTAAGAAACAAACAAACTTTACTATCTCTGTTTTTCTTTTCTGAGAAGCAAGAAACCCCCGAGGAGTACAATGGGAGTAATTCTGTCTATGATAGTTTACAGTCATCCAGAAGCCTAAGGTTTTACAATAAAAGATGACTCCCTCGCCTTCATTGATGAATGGCTATAATTTTCTATCAGACATCCTGAATCGGCTACCCTGCCAGAACAGGGAAAAAAGCTCTCTAACTCTGAATTGAAGGTATAATTCTAAAATACAAGACTTTACTGTGCAACAATAGCATATTTTCTAGGAACCCTTGACATACAAGGAGTTGTAGAGAAAACAGGATGGGTGTTTACAGAGTACAGGCATTTAGGTAAATTTATAAATTTCATTAGAAAAAAACAAAATGAGATAAGGAAATAAATATTCAAAACACAAAATTTGGAAATTCAGTAGAAAATGATTTTCAAACAAAGCTGTCATCTGAGACACCACCAGTCAGATCATCTGAAGTACCTGTTTCTTTCTCAATCTTGTAATAAAAAAATATGGTGGCAGGGGACATATACCTACTTCTACACAGCCCAGAATCTCACATTCTATTTTAAAGAATGTACAACATGTATTAGATAAATTCTTCGATAAATGCTTAAGTATGAGCATGGTTATTTTACTATAGGATAAAAGATGTCTCTTCTTTGGAGCTTATAAACTGTCTTTTGGCTTCTGTTTTTTTCCTTCTCTATGTCATGCTGCTCCTGAAAGTATTAGTGTTCTCTATTTTAAGGTATCCCAAGTTGATTTATGCGTTACTTTTTTTCTGAGTGGTCAACGACAAAGTTATTTTTAAACCACTACAGCATTAACATTAGTACTGTATTGCATTTAAGAGACATATATTAATTTTTTAAAAATCAGGAGTTAGTAATTTGGTCTAATTACTATAGCCATCTTGCAATTTGGATGTTAAGGTTACACTATAATATATAAGTATTGGCAGCTACTGAATAATTTGCCCATTCAATAAATAGGAAGACCCAATGTTAGCTTCATGTGAACTAATACTTATATTTCCAAAACAGTCCTAATGCAGAAGAAACAATAATATAACTGAAATGAATAAGAATATTGCCTGAGTTTCTGTCAACAAGTTCGTTATTTAATAGTACTTCTGTGTAGAAAGCATCAAGGCTTCTATGTTTTTGCCCAACGAATCCTTTCAACTTGGATTCCAATAGAAAAGTACTTTTTACCCAAACAAAAGCAGAATATTACTATGTCAGTGGATAAAACACATGGTTCTCTAATAAAATAGGTGGACAGTTAAGCCCATATAAATAGAGTCTAGATGGGATAATAGAACTGCAGTCCTTGGCAGCTCCTGTGTTTATATAGAGAAAAAAGCTGGCTATAGATCACCAGGTATACTCACTGGAATCAGAAGTATTTGCTTAGGTTGTGTACTTATGTGAAGTAGCTCACGGTACAAGGTAGATTATTCCCAAGATATCCTTTGATGTCCATTTACCAAATCACCACAAAAAGAAGACAGAAAATTAGTTCCTAAAGTAACTAATAAAAGAAGCAATCAAAATTTTTAGATTTTGGAATAAGCACTACTACTTAGCTGTTTAACAGTGCAGTGAACTTAAACTCAACTCTGAACAGATTCATTGAGAAAAATTAAGAATGTGAACTCTGATAAGGAGAACTGAAAGTGTAAAATCTTAGAATAGAAAATTGCAATCAAACAGACAAAAGTCATATTAACCATTTTTAGTTGACATCTCTACTATTGTGTTAAAAAACTGTATTCTATCCTTGGGGTTAGGTGATTTACTCACTTCACCTGTCATTACGTAAGAGGAAGTTAAGACTTTAATTACTTTAATTAAGTCCCAATTTTTAGTATTTAAAAACAGATGCATAGATATTTGTACTTAAGGTAAATCTAAGTCAATTAAATGTAGTTTTCATTCAATAAAGTTTATTCATTATCAAAAAATTTTTTTCATAAAATTTTCACTTAAAAATATCTCATCTACCAGTAAGCTGAAGTGATCTGACCTAAGTAATCATTGGTTTCGTCCAGGTTCCTATCACAAGATGGATCCTACATAGAATGTGTAACAGGAACATCAGATTGTTCAGTGACTTGTTTAGACTCTGCTTCTAAGCCCTGTCACACCACAGTCTGTAACTGTGTTGCTGTTTGACATGTCAGTGCCTTGAGTTTACTGTTCCTTCTCTTGAAATGTTCTTATTCTTGCCCCATGTCTACAACTCTATTCATCCTCAAAAATTTTATTAGAACTCTGATTTTTTTTGCCACTCTGCTGTCCCATATATAATTAGCCAGCATTTACCCTCTGTATTTCTGTTCTTTAAAAGACCTATGTATTATTTCAAATTTCAAACATTACTATATTTATATATAAAATATGTAACAAATTCAATGAATACTGTCATATTTGTATATTATGTGTATTTTATGTTGTATGTTATATATTTTATATATAAGATATCATATATTCTAAATTACATAAATATTTATGTATGAATTAATAATATAATTTGCAAGCTTAAACTAAGTTATCTCTCCTTTTTGAATGATAGCTTTTTCCCTTCAATGGCAAAGCTAACACTCATTTTTTACTTTGCTTTCCCAGAATCAAATAAACATTTATTAAATCTATGTTGACTCAAATAGAATGCCTCCCTAATACTTAGATACAGTCATAAGTAAACACCAGACAGAGAGTAAACACCAGAAACAGACAACCTCAAAGTGGGAAACAGTAAATTGAGTAAATTTTTTTCTTGCTCAGATGAAAAACTTGAAATCAAAATATAATTGAAAGTACTAAATGTAAAGAAAAAAGTTATCTGTTATCTTCTGTATTAAAATTAGTCTCCAGTGCTGGTCAGATGTGTTTGTTCTGGACCACATTTAACAGGAACAAGAATAGAGGCAAACTGTGGAGAACAGCCAGAATTACAGTGATTGTTCACTTGCTGTCAAAGGCCATTGAGAACTCTGTGTTAAGCCCAAATATTAAAATGACTCCTGCTATCCAAAATACATATTCAAACCAATAAGAAAGAAATTTTAAATCCTTTGATAATGAATGAAAAGTGAGGGCTGTAGCTCTTCTTGAAGGAAGGGTAGTTTCTTCTCTAAAATACTGCTAAATACCACATAGATCACATACTAGGATTACCTGAAAGCAACTGGAAACCTGACTCACACCAATGAGGTTCAGGAACTAAAGCTCTTGGGACTGATAGATAATCAAGCACAGAAAGTCTTGGGCTTGGAGAGGAAGGACATTTTTCTTTCCTTATTATGCTTATTCTTCCAGAGAAGAATATGGTCTCCTGCGAAACAGTATAGGAAAGTAAAAACAAAACAAAAACACCACATCCCGCTATCAAGTGTAAATATTATGCACCTAGAACTACAGAATATTTTGAGATTTTACCTTTTCTGTTGACTTGGATTTATATAGCCACTATTCACAGTAAATTTTTACAAAACAAATAACTTTGTTTTAATGGGAAAACTATATCACTTCTTAAAAGTATAATAGAATGCTTGGGGCTTAGTCTTCATAGCCAACATACTTTAAAAATAAAATATTCTTACAAAATAAGTTATAGATCATTATGCAAAAGTATGTAAAGACTGATGAGTATGGGGGATTCTGGGAAGAATGCATACACCTAAATTCTCCCTCTTCCCTTTCCCTGCTGGAGGCCTACCTACTATAAGGCACTGGGGAAAAAAAAAAAAAAAAAAAAACAACCATGATAATGCTACAGTGTTGGCTCTTTAGTTGATAAATGTTGGTCTGGGGTACAAATGTGTGTATAAAGGGTAAAGAGGCCAGAGAGGGGGAAATAATTGAACATAGATGAAAATTCTTTTTTTCTCTAAGATTTTATTTATTTATTCTAGAGAGAAAGAATAAAAGAAAAAGCAGGGGGAAGAGCAGAGGGAGAGGGACTAGCAGACTCCATGCTGAGCATGGAGCCCATCTCAGGCCTGGATCTCAGGACCCTGAGAAAATGACCTGAGCCAAAACCAAGGGTCAAATGCTTAATCCAGTGAGCCACACAGGTGCCCCATGGATATAGATAAAAATTCTGAATGGAGCCAAGTGGGTAAACCACTAATCCCTCTATTGGGGAAATTACTTAGATGACTTTGATTATGCCCTTGAATTGAGCTGGGTTCCACTGCTAAATTGTTTATGTCAGCCTGTACTGTTTCTACTAATGCCAACAGAATTGTAGATAGGTGCAGTTTGTACTGAGAAGCCTCTTCCTCCTTTCTTATTTTTTTTTTTAATTTTTATCTGTTTATTTTTTTTATTTCTTTTCAGTGTTCCAGAATTCACTGTTTATGCACCACATCCTGAGCTCCATGAAATACATGCCCTCCACAATACCTACCACCAGGTGCACCCTCCTTTCTTGTTTCTGAATATACACTTGTTGGCCCCTCTAAACCTCAAAGCAGAGGTCAGAGCTTCCCAAGTTGAATTCTATAAAATTAAAGAAGAAAGGGAACTCATCCTCTTCTACACCTTACCAATCTACAGCAACCTGTAGATCTCACCAGGGAGACTCACCTGAGGAATGAGTGGTCCCACACTAGACTGAAATAGGCAAAAAAAAAAAAAGGAATACAAGCCATTTATGAAGGGGGATCAAGAAACACAGTCAGCAACTGAGTATTGCTGTGGTCAAGCAACACAGACTCTACCACCTGACAAATAACAGGTTTACCTTTCTTTATCCACCATTTACTAACTTAAGAGCTTTGGAAAATTACTTAATGTCTCAGAGTATCAATTTTTTATCTATAAAAAAGGAAGGGCTTTTTGAGCATGCAAAGAATGTGCAAGTTATAGATATTGATATTTACTATAACAGAAATAATATTGAGAAAGTTTAAAATGCTTGTTAATTCATCTAACTATAATAGGTTGAGTCGATGTTAACAAAAATGTGACTTTTGTGAAAATGGTACTTTTAAATAATTTCTAGTGAGTTGAGTGACATGCTTTTATACAGAAAAAAAAAGGAATTGCTATGTCTAACTGATGGAGCATTTTTAAAGAATTAAATGAATCGATCTTTATATAAAACCTTTATAGCACTCTGTGCACACAAAGTATTATATATGTTAGTTATTATGATACCCTAGCAAAATAGTTGAATTAGAGGATCAATAAAAATAAAAGCCAAAGCTTCTATATGGACACAATATAATATACTCAGGAAAGAGAATTAGAAAACCATCAGTCTTTTCATGTGCAATACTGAAAATAACAAAAATCAGTGAAATAATATTCGACTATTGTAAGAAATGGCCAGTAATTTAAAAATAAATTGCCTAGCTATAATATCATTCAGAAGAGGGTAAAATACATTTTTGGATACACAGTTATTCAGAAAACAAAACATTCTTACAGTATTTTTGAGAATAATCTCAACAAAGTATCCTTTTTTAATATTATTTTATTTTATTTCTTTTCAGTGTTCCAAAATTCATTGTTTATGCACCATACCTAGTGCTAAGGAGCAATATGTGCCCTCCATAGTACCCACCAGCAGGCTTACCCAATCCCCTTCCTGCCTCCCCTCCCATACCCTCGTTTTTTTTTTTTTTTTAAGACTTTTATTTGAGAGAGAGAGAGAACGGGTAGGGGCAGAAGGAGAGTAAGAAGCAGACTCCCAAATGAGTGCAGACCCTGATGTGGGGCTCAATCCCAGGACCCAGAGATCATGACCCAAAGCAAAGGCAGACGCCTGACCTACTGAACCACACAGGTGCCCCAATAAATTATCTTTAAAAAATAAATTTAAGTTTATAAAAATGTTATCCCAGAAATGGTAAAAATGAAACAGATGAACAACATGAAAGAAAGAACAATATATAGTGGGAAAATATTATAGCATATTAAAATGATGAAATCTGGGGCACCTGGGTGGCTCAGTGGGTTAAAGCCTCTGCCTTCGGCTCAGGTCATGATCCCAGGGTCCTGGGATCCAGCCCCGCATCGGGCTCTCTGCTCATCAGGGAGCCTGCTTCCCCCTCTCTCTCTGCCTGCTTGCCTCTCTGCCTACTTGTGATCTCTGTCTGTCAAATAAATAAAAATCTTTAAAAAAATAAAATGATGAAATCTGAACTCTAATATATTCTAAAGTATGGATTATTAAAGTATTTTTAAAGATTCCTGGAAGGTCCAAAGAAGACACAATTAAAACAACAACAGAAAGCCTAAAAATATCTTGATGAGGTTGAAATTGGAAATTAAAATATAGTAGGGAGGGACATAGTCATATTTCCAGTGTTATCTCATGATAAAAAAATAGGTTTTCATTGATAGGACCACCATTGACTAATAAGTTCCAGCTGCAGCTCCTTTCAGTGCACCATGGAGTTCATTCTGAGGTCACTCTAACCTTGACCCACTTCTAAATGATTAGAGACCTCTTTATTAGGTGACTTTGCTTAGAAACTTCCCAATAGCCTCACTCACCAAAACATTCTCAGAACTCTGAATAATCAAGCCTGGAGAAAGATAGGCATCTAAATATTTTCTTAAGATTTTATTTTTAAGGAATCTCCACACCCCATCGGGGGCCTGAACTTACAACCCTGAGATCAAGAGTTGCATACTCTTACATCTGAGCCACCCAGACACCCCAGATATGCAAGCATTTTTGGAATGCCAACATCAGGTAATAGAACTCCTCTAAAAGCTAGCTTTAGAGGGGCACCTGGGTGGCACAGTCAGTTAAGCATCTGACTCTTGGCTTCAGCTCAGGTCATGATCTCAGGGTAATGAGATCAAGCCATGTGTTGGTCTCCCTTCTTAGCCCAGTTTGCTTAAAATTCTCTCTTCCTGTCCCTCTGCCCCTCCCCTGCTTGTGTGTGTTTGTGCACACACACTTTCTCTCAAATAAATAAATAAGTCTTTTAAAAAATAAATAAAAGCTAGCCTTAGAGTGACTCAGATGTAGACCTCTGCATTTCAAATTCTGAGAAGAAATAATCTAATTACTATGCTGGTGTGTGATGTTTAACCATAGGTCTGATAGACATCCGTGAATCAGCCAGCCATGCATGGAATGAAGCCCCTAACATAGGTAATGAGAAGATTATGCTATGTTATCTAATACAGATATGATTGTCACACATCTATGCATAACAGGTTCTTCTTTTTTTTTTTTTAAAAAAAAGGAGAATCTCATTTCTTATTATTGCTGTTTACATTTTTTAGTAGGTCTTAGAAAAAATAAGCAAACATAAAATAAGTATTTCTGAATTCATCTTGAAGAGATGAGTTACTGAGGTTCTGTGCTCTTACAAATGAAAAATTTCAAGAGGAAGGGTAGAAGTAGAAGTGTAATAAGTGGGGACTTAGTACACTGACTGGTTTTTGGCTAGTATGTTATACATCTTCCCCAGTGATAAGTTGAACTCTATAAATTTCCTGAGAAATGGACAGAAAAAAAAAAAAAAAAAACCAACAACAACAACAAGCAGAAGCCAGGTCACAGTCTTGGTCAAACATGGATCTTTAATTCTCTAACTGCCGTCCCCTATATCCTTCCCAATGGATAATGTTGGAGTCAATGGTCTTCAAGAACAAACATAAGAAGAAACTTGAGGGATCAGTAATTCATGTCATTTCTTTTCCTTTGTCCAATGGCTCAATAAATATCCTTCTTTTATTGCTGCTACTTTTTTTAAACCAACATTTTAAAGTACCATTTTAGTCAAGGAACATGAATGTGTTGAAAAGAATTAGAGTAGATTTTGATTCCTCTACCTGAGTCAGAAGTCTGGTTTGATGGTCAATAGAAAGTTCCTAGCAAAATAAGGCAATGGGTAAAGTTGATTTTATTACACCTTTTACAAACCTTAATCTTTCTTTCCTATCTTCTCTCACCTCCAGGGAGCCCATCAACTCATTTTATCCACAGTGAAAATTTTCCCTGTACTGTTCTCAGAGGGGTTACTTCAAAATTGCACAATTGTCACATCAAATGATCCAGTTCTCCCAGGGTCCAAATTTTAGCTACCTGCCCCAGGAAATAATCACATGAACCATTCTGAGACCTGTGGCTGACACCACTGAATGTTGCATAATTTCAGTTTGTGGTAGCTATGAGAATGCATGTATGTATAGTCAGCTTTCTAAGGAGTAGATAGAACATGGGTATTACTAGATAACAAAACAATAACTAGAAAAAAGTGTGTAATATTTTATTTTTAAAAACAGGAACAAAATCCCTAATGACACTGTTAACATTTTTTGCCATTCCTATTCTGAACTTTCAGTTGTTGTTAAAACCATGCTTGCTTTTATCCCCTTCAGTTTGTTTTTCAAATGTGTCATTCTCTGTGTGTGTTTGTGTGTTTGTGCATAGTTTTAGATATTTTCCCAATAAAAAGTGATTGAGATTGTTTTCATATTTATAACTCCAAAATAAGTTGTTTCTTAAAACCTATATTTTTTAAGTTCAGTTTCTTTATTTGAGAGGGAGAGAGAGCATGAGCAGGGGGAGGAGCAGAAGAAGAAGCAGGTTCCCTACTGAGGAGGAAGTCCAACATGGGGCTCTATCCCAGGACTCCAGGATTATGACCCACACCAAAGGCAGATGCTTAACTGACTGAGCCACCCAGGTGACTCTTAAAACCTGTTTAACCTGTTTTTTATTAATATTATATATTCCTTCAGTATTATACTTCAGGCATTCTTAACATGACAGAAAACATAGTGTCCATAAAACTTTGTGTTATTATTCAGAGAATATTATTATTATTCTCTTTTATTGAGAAATAATCAGACAGAGAATACATAATATGTATAGTCAAAGAATATTTATGAAATGAACACCTAGTTAACTGTATTTTATTACATCCCTCTTACAGTCTCTAGAGTTAACCACCATCTTGACTTTTGTGATGATCTTTGTCTTGATTTTTGAAAGTTTTTCCAAATAATCCAAAAATGGTTTAATTTTTACCTATCTTAAAATTTTATATAAATGAATATCAAATTATATTTTTGTGACTTATTTTTTGTTTAATATTGCCTGTGAGATTTATGTAGTTTAGAGTATTTAATTATATTTAATTTTATTTTTTAAAAGATTTTATTTATTTATTTGACAGAGATGATTTTATTTATTTATTTGACAGAGATTTATGTAGTTTAGAGTATTTAATTATATTTAATTTTATTTTTTTAAAGATTTTATTTATTTATTTGACAGAGATGACAAGTAGGCAGAGAGGCAGGCAGAGAGATAGGAAAAAGAAGGCTCCCCACTGAGCAGAGAGCCTGATGTGGGGCTCGATCCCAGGACCCTGGGATCATGACCTGAGCCAAAGGGAGAGGCTTTAACCCACTGAGCCACCCAGTCACCCCTTTAACTTTATTTTTGCATTTAGTATCCTATTATAGGATACACTACAATTTATGTATCCACTTGCAATATTCTGGTTAACAATACCCTGAGGTCAAAAAGAAGACCCAGGGTTAGGATGTCAAAAAGTAGCACCCAGAGAAGTAGACAATAAATGCCACTTTCCTGGATCAACTTCTATTCATTTTCCTTCAATATGCTAAGAGGTGACTCTCAACCATGGAAAAAGGAATAGATGGTAGGCAGTATTTGGTCCAGGGAATAGACAGGTCTCTATCTCTGTCTTTGTCTCTCTCTCTCTCGACCTCTCTCCCAACCCCAGCCCTGACCCCAGCCTTGACTACTGTTCAGTCCTAGAAAGTGCATCAAATGATCACTGCTTGTGGATATCAACACAAGGGATTAATGTAGTTTTATGATCAGTGCTTGGAAGTCTGCAGCTTACACTGAGTGTTGTGTAGCTCCTTACATATGTTATATGACTGATTTACTTACTATACAAGTTTTGTAACTCTTCAACAATACATTCCAGAATGTTCTGGTACTTTCCAAGACATATTTACTGCAATTGTCTACAGCTTTGAGGTAGCCACCTCTAAAAGAAAAAGAAGTGTTGTCTAGCAACCAAAAACTTATAGGGTGGAAGTCAAGAAATTAAGGTATTTACACTACTATATTAAAATGTGAGATGAGACATGCTTTATAAGCTTCATTTGACACATAATAAATAATTCTGCAGTTGGTCATTGCATTAATTCAGGTCTTATAAGAAGAGTAGATACCAAGATAGTGTTAAAAATGCAAAATATTTGGGGTGCCTGGGTGATGCAGTTGGTTAAGTACCTGACTCTTGGTTTTAGCTTAGGTTGTGATCTCAGGGTCATAAGATTGAGCCCCACATCAGGCTCCATGCTCAGCTCAGAGTCTGCTTGAGATTATCTCTCCTTCTCACTCTGCTCCTCCTATTTGTGTGCTCTCTCTCTCATAAATAAATCTTCTTAAAAAATGATTCATGAGGTGATATTCTGTTAAGTATAAAGAGTAAACCTGGCTGCCTCAGTCGATAGAGCATGCAATTCTTGATCTTCAGGTTGTAAATTCAAGCTCCACATTGGGTGTAGAGATTACTATAAAAAATCTTAAGGAAAAAAAAAGTAGAGGGTGTACTCAGGAGAAGACTTCATGTTATGACAGATCTGATGGCACTATAAGAAAGGATTGAGCAAGAAGAATCTCAGATACTAGACAATTCTAAGAAATTTTGACCAGATTAGTGTGGGAAGGGGGGGTGATCCCAGAACCAAAATTGTTCATTATAAGAACATGTCTTGCAGACATGGGCCAGCAGTGGCAGCCTGCCATGCTCAGTCATTGGCTGACTCCAGCCTAGTGAAGATGTAGTCTTGGTGTGAATGTTGTGGTGGTTTCATGAGGGTGGTAGCAGGGCTCTTAGTCAGCTGTGCTCCCTGTAACCATTCCTATTGATGGAGACTGAGCAGCATATGTTTACTGCTGCCACAGTCCACCATTTGTCCCACAAAAATGCATTTCTCCCCAGGCATTGCCAGGCAGCTCCTTCATGGTTCCCCTGAACCTCTCTAAAAGGAAATACAGAGAAGAAAGTTTAGTAAGATAAACTCTCATCTCTCTTGTTATAGTGGGTTGTGAATCTACAAATGTTATTCATTCTCTCCATCCTTCACTATTCTTTTAAACTTTCCTTTATCTTCAGCTCTCATCTCAATGGGGCTCTATTTATTCAGTGGGATGACAAAAACCATCATCTTTCTTCTCTGTAAATATTTGCAACAATTTGTTTTATTTTAAAAGATGATATTATATTACTCCCAAGGGCTTTAATGATGATTAGAATCATATTCATTTTATCAAGTATATTCATTTTATTTTGCAATTTTATGTATTTTTCAATATATGTTATGTAGTGATTCTAATAACTATATAGTGATTCTGATAACTAATGTTATATAGTGATTCTACATCTCTATATGTTATGCTGTGTTCACCACAAGTGTAGCTACCATCTGACACTATGCAATGCTATTACAATACACTGCCTGTATTCCCTATGCTGTACCTTTTATTTCCGTGATTTATTCATTCTGTAATTGGAAGCCTATATTTCCCATTCCCCTTCACCTATCCTTCCTCTTTTCCTCCTCCCTTCCCTATGACAACCTTTAGTTTGTTCTCTGTGTTTGAATATCTGATTCTGCTTTTTGTTTGTTTACTCATTTTTTTATTCCACATGTAAGCAAAATCATAGGGTATTTGTCTTTCTCAAGTCTGACACTTAGCATGATACTCTCTAGGTCCATCCATGTTGTAACAAATGGCAAAATCTCATCCTTTTTTGTAGCTGGGTAATTCCATTAAGTATATGTACACAACATGTTCTTTATCCATTTATCTATCAGTGGACATTTGGATTGCTTGCGTATCTTGTCTATTGTAAATAATGCTACAATAAACTTAAGGGTGAATATATCTTTTTGATTTAGTAATTGGTAATAATAAACTTCTCAGGTCATAGTTTTGACATTTGTCTATTCACAGTTATAGTAATGCAAGCAATATCAAGAGACACCCAAACAGATAGTGAGATTTCTCATATGTTTTGTTTCCATTATATAAAGGCAGTCCTATCTTTTCCTGCCGATCAGGTTCAATTACCCTTGCTTAGATGACAACTTTGCTTTTTACCTTCAGGTTTCTGGAGGTAAACCTGAAGAACACTGGCAATAGTTGTACCTTGTAGATCAATAGTAATCTTGTAGTAACCCCTTTGGGGAGCTCTGACTTGCAGAAACAAATTGCACCAAGTTTTCTAGTTGATTGTTAAGATTTTTGGTAAGTGTTTCCTGCAACTCTTTTGCCACTTGGTTCTTCTTCTTGAGATCCTGAATACCGTAGACATCTCTGGGTTGCTGCATACTAGATTCTGAAGACACCCCTCATTTAGAATATTTCCTCCAAATGAATTCTTCACATGTGCCTCTAGTTGTATGTTTAGCACTTTGTTTGGCTAGATGGTACAGTATGATACAAGCAGTGTGTATCCTGTGAACATGGTCTACCCTCACACCTCATTCTCTGTGTAGTGGGCCTCTTGGTTAGATGCTATTTTATGTGGGATTCTATGTCTAATGCAGTCTTTTAATAAGTCCCTGGGTATTGATGCTGAGACCCTGTGGGCTGGAAAGGAAAAAACATATTCAGAAGTATCTCTCCCTGTGAGGACAAACTGATGGCCCTTTCGGAACATAAGGGGCTTAATATAGAGTACTTGCCGATAGTGACCAGATGAGCCTTGAAAAATGTTGCATTAGGGTCTCACCATGGGTCTCTGAGAGCTGGCAGGTTGAGTATTCAGAGACATTAACCATATTCATCTCAGTAAATGGGAGTCAGTGCTATTGAGTTCACTCATATACTTCATATATGCCACTGTGGCCACTTTATTCATGTGTCATGCCTGATCTGAGATAACCAATGAAGATAAGCTAATATTAATTCTACTTGGATGTTAAGTGTCTGTCTGATGGATACATTTTGGTAGACATTAACATGTAAATAGATAACTTCATACTTCATACTTACTCTCATATGACTGCTTACATGCCTGTACCCTAAATTCCTTGTCTCTGATCCTTCAGTCATTTTTCTTTCCAGACTCCTGACATTAAACACTTTCTAGGAATCTCAGTCCATTTCTCTTTCAACATAAGGCAGATTACCATGTGTATCACTTAGAACTCTGCTCACTAAGAAACTAGGAAACTTTTTCATCTTAGCTATCTCCTGGGGCCTCCCTTGAATCTGACAGCAATGTAGCTGCCATTTATTTCAGGCTTGTACCCAGGCTCACTCAACAAACCAATCTCAGGTCTTTTCTTCCTTTTTCCACTGGTCATATGTAAAATCATGGTAGGTTCCGTAGTCTTCTGGGCTACTCATGATCTACTTCTGCCTCCTACTCATAGTTTTTTATCTTATTTGTCTTCAGCCCTAGATCTATAGACTGCTGTTGGGCCCTTCCAGATGCAAAACTTGATAGGCCAAATAAAATCTGAATACAGGGCTTTTTGGTGTCCCATGAGTTAAACATATAACTCTCCACTGCAGATGGAATGGCCTTGTCCCCCAACCCCAGGGGACTTAACGTATATTTCTCCCATTGGGGCTTGCCATTGAATCCAAACTTTATCTTTTCCTAACTCTGTCACATCCCACACAGCAAGGTCTGCAAATAGTATGTTCCAAGTGTTGTACTGCATATTGTACTGTACATTTTTTTCATATTCTAAGCCCTTCTCACTCATGGCCATCTTTTTTAGCTGTTATATTCCCACGTGTGGACTCTGTGTGTGCAGAACCCAAAGAATTGTGTAAGACATGATTATTATTTCTTTCTAATGAGGTTATGAGATGAAGCAATGTTTTAATGTTGTTTTTGTTGGTGTTGATTGTAGAAGGGATAACTTGGCATACTCCTCCACTAAATACCTAAAAATTTTCTGAAGTAGCCAATACTTGGAATTCCTTGGGTTAATCTTGACACCCTCTGGGGTACCTTTGTTCTTAACAAGAGTTTCAGGATACTTGCCCTCCTGTGATTGACTTGCTTAGTGAGCCTGACATGTTTGCTTTATTGTTATGATCAGTGTTATGGTTTGTGAGGTTTCCCAGTGATCACCCTTTGTACCATATTCAGAGAAGATGGGGGGATGACATAGCCCTGGAATAGAACTGTAAGTGAATATTGCTATCTCTTCCAACTGAATTCACCTTTTTTGATAGAATATAAACGATAATATATTTGCCTATTGGTGGCTGTATATCATGTATCTAAGGCCATATTAATCTGCTTTGGCAAAAATGCCATTTTTTGGCACAGCAGCTAAGACCAAAGCTACTATAGACATTCCCTGATATGCACAGCGGTTAATTTCTATAAAGTTACCAATGAACACTGAGTTAGCTGAACTATCACTTCTAGGGGAAGTACAGGGTTAAGTTTCTGTGAGCTTCTGGTCATGACATTTTTTATCAACCAAAAACTACATATAGTATTTTATGTGTATTTCTTTTTAAAGATAACTTATTTAATATATATTGTTGATGTATTAACTTTGAACTCATAGCCAACAGAACTATAGCTCATACAGAATGAAGCTCATCTAACAGATGTATCTTCTTCATTAGGCATATCATAGCCTTCTTGCTCTTAAAAACACTAGGTACTACTTTAGCCCTATGCTTACAGACTATTCTAAACAACAAAAACACCAAAAAAAGTTTTTTTTAATGTATCACTAAATAAACCACAAAAAGGTTACTTATTTATAGTATGAGAGCTAAAACAAGAAAGTAGAATGACATTTTGTTTAAGCTCAGCTAGTAACATGTGTTGGGTGACTTATATTTTTCACCACTCTCTGCATGTCCATAAGTGACCACAAAAATGCCACAAGTATTAATTTGGAGGTTATAAATGCATTTTAATGAAAAGGTAAATTGGGGCACCTGGGTGGCTCAGTGGGTTAAAACCTCTGCCTTTGGCTCAGGTCATGATCTTAGGGTCCTGGGATCGAGCTCCGCACTGGACTCTCTGCTCAGCAGGGAGCCTGCTTCCCTCCTATCTCTCTGTCTGCCTCTCTGACTACTTGTGATCTCTCTCTCTCTCTCTCTCTGTCAAATAAATAAATAAAATCTTCAAAAAAAGAAAAGAAAAGGTAAATTTACAAATATGAAATGAATCCATGAATAATAAGGATTAACTCTACCTCACTGAGCTAAAAAAATCTTTACTTTATGAGGCAGGATTCCACCATTTCTTTAGGCACAAGAAAGCCAAGTTAAGAGGATATACAATAGGGACCACCATCTCTGCATTCTTTAAGTCAGTAATAACAGCACTACTCTCCTCACACAAAGAATATATATATATATATATATATATATATATATATATATATATATATAAAATCTTGGTGAGGGTGGATACTCAGATATGAAAGTGAGCTTAGATCAAGGAATTAAGAAATAGATCTTACTTTTTACTAGGATGATTTTTCTAATTCTACTGTAATTCCATTCTTTCTTTCTATGGTTTATAGATTTTAGGCAATAACTTGGTTGCTTACTCATCTATTTTTTTCAATTAAAATCTTTTTTTTAAAGATTTATTTAAATTCAAGATAGTTAACATACAGTGTATTACTAGTTTCAGGGATAAAATTTAGTGGTTTATCAGTTCCATATAACACCCAGTGCTCATTACATCAAGTGCCCTCCTTAATGCTCATCACTCAATTACCCCACCCCTAAATAACTCCCCTATGGCAACCCTCAGTTTGTTCCCTATAGTTAGGAGTCTCTTACAGTTTGCCTTCCTCTTTTTTTTTATCTTTTTTTTTTCATTTTTCCTTCATTTCCTCGATGTTCATCTGTTTTGTTTCTTAAATTCCATGTATGAGTGAAATCATATGGTACTTGTTTTTCTGACTGACTTATTTCATTTAGTATAATACCCTCTATTTCCATCCATGTCATTGCAAATGCAAGATTTTGTTATTTCTCATGGCTGAGTAATATTCCAGTATATAACATCATCTATATTGACTGTAGGGACTTCAAGCTGTACTAATCATGTCTGACACTCTTAGTCAAACATCTTAGCTGTTCTTCTGGCCATGTTACTTGGTACAGTAATTTTGGACCCCTAACTTCTGGCAGTAAAATGCCACCACTTGTGCACACAACTCTGGAGTCTCATTATCCTTATGGCTTTGATTGTGTTAAGCTCAATCAATATATACCATCAGCTCTGGAAAAGCCACCACTGGCATTCTTAGTGATGCGGTACTCCTCTTATCAACATATTCCTGATGTCCTTGAAGAGTAGTTTGTCTCCTGGTCCCTCCTATGGAACATAATCTGATGAATCTCCTGGCCTCACACATTGAAACAAACCAAAAAAAAACCCTAATTATATATGAAAATTGAGGCCTTTTAAAAGGTCAAAATTAATTAATTAATGTCAGGGGAAAATAGTATTGGTCTTATAAAAATATAAATCCATTTATTCTCCTCCAGAGAACATATGGTATAAAACCCCAAAACAAAAATATATCTGGGTTAAGTGCAAATTTGCTTAAAGCAGGGATTTGTGGCTCACAGCAGATTGCATGAGAAATGCCTTGATCCTATTCTTCACCCTTGGAAAGACCTTGAGAACTGACAAAGAGACTAGGTCTTTGATCTGGCTGAATGCTACATGGAGAATGCTGCAATGCAGGGACCACCTCCCATACTTGCACACCATAAACCAAGAACTTGTATTGTAGCTTGACCTAGGAATATGTTAGGGATTGATGCATAGAGAACATATCATCTTCTGCAATGAGTGAAGGACTTCCAGTACTCACTAGAGTAGAACTTAACCTTCTATATACATCAGAAGGGTAGACACAGAATAAGGCAGGGATGGGTTTTAGTTGAGGGGTAAAAGAAGAGAAGATGTTTTGTCTCAAATAATAATCCTACCTTTCTTTTATGTTGACTACCATCCATAAATAGAGATTGTTTTTTTGAGCAAGGATATCATATCTACAATAACTTCCTGTTAAATTACAAATATCTCTTTAAAAAAGAACTATTCTATTAACAACTTCATATGAGATAGTTTTAAAAAAGGATTTGCCTAAGTATTAATAGAAGCAGCCATGCATTTGGGGATGGTAATGGAAAAAAAAAAAGACAAATTTATATTGTCAACCTTCTTCAAATATTACAATTTACCATCATTTGCAACAAAATAAAGTTATATCCTTGGCATGGAATCTAAAATCTTTCCTAATATAGGCCTTGATTACTTTTTTATCACCTGTTTCCCACTTATATATCATTATTTAGTGATATCAACTTTTTACTCTTTCCATTGCCTCAACCTGTCCCCTGTCAGTTAACTGATAATGAGAGTCCCAAAACTGCAAAAGACATATAAAATTAAAAATACTGTCTCAATTAGATATTTTGCTGAGAGTCACACTAGCCAAAATATATACATACTTATATTAATATTATATAATTAATACATAAGTATACACACACACACGTAGTTCTATGTATTACTTCATAGACTCTATCCCCCATAATAAAATGAAGTTAGCTCTACAACTCTTGTGGAAAATTACTCTTATAAATCACCAGAGAAAAGATCAGAAATTATAACTGTTTGAGATATTTGTAATAACCAGTAACATAAAAATAGAGTAAACTAAGTGGTACACATTATTAAACATTTTTTTTCTTTTTCAAATTTTAAATTCCTTTTGCGTTTAAATATTTAAAGCTTAGACTTTGGAGGAAATGAAGGTATATTGATGTCTCCAGTGAGATGCTTCCATCCCCTGCTCCTGAACCAGTGTCAATATTTAATATTTTAAAAGTCATCTTTGAGCAGAAGAAATTCATCTTCCTAAAATAGTTTGCCTTTGGTGCAGCCTAAGAAACTACAGATGTTTATTTCAGAGTCTGCATACGAAAAGCCCTCATTTATAATGCAAGTTAATTTGCCACAGAGTCACTGATGTAAGATTCAGCTTCCATTTGCTACATCCTTTGCTTCTTTTAATAATTGAGATAGTAACTATTTATTGAATGGTTTATTTTATTCTGGGGATTAAATGAATTATTCCTAGTCTTCACCCCTAATGAAGTATTCTATCTTTATTATAGAGATGAGGGAGCCCATGATAAAAAGGGGTAACTGACTAAAGTAGTAGCTGCAAATATCTTAGGGTATAGAGTTATAGGAAGAAACTTTTCTAGGAGTCAGTTACACTAAAGTAAACTTACACTAAAGTAAACTTTGAGTATCTGTAGGCACAAAGATGAAAAGCAAAGTAAAAGATCTTACAATCCCAGTAAGAAAGTGTAGAACAAGAATGTTTGTGACATGCCCGAAATGATTAACAGAAAGCAGATAATAAAAGATACTATCATGAAAAATGCTGTTCTCTTATCCCAAGAGTCTTTATACTTTTTTTTGTGAGAAAAACTAGAAATTCATATCAAAATCTCACATTAATCATTAATTTTTCTCTTTAGTTTATGTATTTGCTTTCAGAATATGTAGAATTATTATTATAATAAATTATTTTATCATTAGATGTCAAAAATACCCTTCCTTCCTTCCTCTTTCCTTTCCCTTTATGAATCCATTTATCTGGGTATATATGTTATATATATATATATATATATATATATATATATATATATATATATATGAAAAATAACTAATGATACCACAGAAATTACAAGGGATTATAAGAGAATATTATGAAAGATTATATACCAACAAGTTGGACAACCTAGAAGAATACATATATTCTAGACACAGTAAAATATATTAACTCTAATACATGCATAATATATGTATGTATAATATGAGTATTATTATTATTGTCAAAATTATAAAGATGGAAATTAAGATATTCAGGTGAATAGAGCCCCTAATAATATGTTTCTGCTCACTTAGATTTGTTCATTTAATTATTTTGTTAATTATATAAGTGTTAGGCCACTAGTTAGTGAAGGTTGATAGGAAAAATTTGAATATCAGACATAAAGAAAAGAGGAAGGAAGTAATAGAAGTTAAGTATGAGAAAGAGAAGGACAAGGAGAGGAGGAGAGAAAGAGAATGATTATGAAGCAGTTTCACAGATTTTAAATTAAAGGTGTAAAAATACTTTGGATCACATATGAGTAAGTTAGATTATGGTGGGAATGTTGTAATCATATTTCAGTTTATTTATTGTTTCAGCTGAGTCACTGGACAGGAGAACAATGAAGATATGACCATAAAAGGAAGATTATTTTAAAAATTAATAAAAATTAATAGTTAATCTGAGTGTTTATATAGTTAGGAGATATATTTGGGAGGTCAATTTATTCTACCAGTAATAACTTTTTAAAATAATCGCTTCAAATACTAGGTTTAAAAATGTAAATGAATTACCTTGACCCCAAAATACACTATTGAATTATGTGCCCTAGAAAAATAAAGCATGAAATGATACCTAAAAAGTTAATACACCCTTGCCAAGGCTAGTAAACAGAATAATTTATCATGAACGTACCTATCATTGGCCAAGAAAAGATCTGCTGGTGAAAGATGCCTCACCATTAATAGTTTGCTATTTGAAGCTGTATTGATGCCAAAGAGCAGTTTCATCTATGATTCTCATATGGCATATACCACATTAAACAGTCAGTTTATGCTCTTAAAATTATAAATATTACAACCCAGCATGCTGAAGTGGTTATTCTGAAAAGCATCGATGTTGAGAAAAAATTTAGGTGCTCAGTAATGTCTTATGAGACTCTCATAGTGCTGGTCACAGAAATAACTTTGCTATGTCCCCAGAGGATAATTCCTTTTGTGAATTTCCAAGTTCTGCAAGAGTTTTTGAGGGAAAAACTATACAAAATATATAATATGAAACAAAAGAAACAACAACAGCAAAAATATGTTGGAAAGAGCTGAAATTGGAGAACCAAGTTATTAGCACATAATTGTAGAAATCTGAAATAAGTCATATCACATGGGCAAGAAAAGTAGTGGCCACCTTGCAAGAGCGTTCTCTGGTTGCAAAATATTGCTTATCCCAAAATAGGACTTACGAATACTTTTAGTGCTTAAATAGACACCATAAAGTTTTCACTCTTTTCTATCTCAATGAATAATCATCTTAATAAAAAATTATAGTAACGAGGGGCACCTGAGTGGCTCAGTGGGTTAAAGCCTCTGCCTTCGGCTCAGGTCATGATCTCAGGGTCCTGGGATCCAGCTCCGCACTGGACTCTTTGCCCAGCGGGGAGCCTGCTTCCCCCTCCCTCTTTGCCTGCCTCTCTGCCTACTTGTGATCTCTGTCAAATAAATAAATAAAATCTTTTAAAAAATTATAGTAATGATAGTAATTCCACAAATCTTGACATCACCGTTAAAGTCTCAGTTCAAATGTTACTATATCAAAGATGCCTTTTAAGATTGCTTAAACCAAAATATTTATCTCATTATTTCTAGTTTGTGTCTAGTTCATTAATCTCTGTGATTTGCCACATAGTACCTAATCCTGTCTGGGATGACTATAATTATTAATTTTATTATTTGTTATCCAATTTCCACTCTTAATTGCAAGATTAATGGGTAACTGGTTCCAATGTCTAGGGATTAATATATAGGCAGTTGCTTAAGAAATTATTGTTCAATCAGTAAATTACAGTTCAAATTTATTTAGGTTGTACTGTACTATCAATACAAAATTAAGCATGTTGTATTTCATCAGAGATAATTTTAAGAATGCATAAATACCCTGCATAAGACACTATTTTAGTTATATCAGCTAATATTTCTCATGACAGTAAAGAGAAATTTGAAAACAAATTAAATTTAGCACTCGTTCAATATCCATACAATAAAATGTATTATTGTCTTCTATATACTAGCTATAGCTAAGTTTCACTTTATATAGATTTTCTGACTCATCCTCACAACAGCTGTGTAAGGTCATTATTTTGTCATTAGTGTAGAGTGAAGGAAATAGAATTCAAAAAACTGCAAGTAGTGAACCACCATCACAAAGTAAGAATCAATACTTCTAATTATAAGACACTGTTCTATGTTTCTCTGTATATTTTATGTATTTTTTAAAATTCCAGTATAATGAATACATGGTTGTATTACTTTCAGGTGTATAATGTAGTGATTCAGCAGTTCCATGCATTACTCAGGATTCATCACTGTTAAGTATGCTTTTAATTGCCTTACCGTATTTTACTCATCACTCTCCACCTCCCCTCTGGTACTACCAGTTTGTTCTCAATAGCTAAGAGTCTGTTTTTCTATTTGTCTCTTCTTTGTTTTGTTTCTTAAATTCCACATATGAGTAAGATCTTTTGGTATTTGTCTTTTCTCTGACTTATATAACTTAGCACTATATTCTCTAGACCCATCCATGGTATTGCAAATGGCAAAAATTCCTTCTTTTTCATGGCTTAGTAATATCCCAGTGTATGAGTGTGTGTGTGCATGTGTGTGGCATCTTATTTTTTTCAATTAACATATAATGTATTATTTGCTTTAAGTTTACAGGTCTATGAATCATCAATCTTACACAATTCATAGCACTCACCATAGCACATACCCTCCCCAATGTCCATAACCCAGCCACTCTATCCCCCTCCAGCAACCTTCAGTTTGTTTCCTGAGATTAAGAGTGTCTTATGGTTTGTCTCCCTCCTGATCCTATCTTGTTTCATTTTTTCCCTCCCTACCCCCCCACGGCCCCCAGCCCTGCCTCTCAAATTCCTCATATTAGAGAGATTATATGATAATTCTCTTTCTGTGATTAACTTATTTTGCTTAGCATAATACCCTCTAGTTCCATCCATGTCATTGCAAATGGCAAGATTTGGGGGTTTTGATGGCTGCATAGTATTCCATTTTATATATATAACCACATTTTCTTTATCCATTCATCTGTTGGAGACATCTTATTTAAACATTCCTCTATCAATGGGGGTGTTTAGATTGCTTCCATATTTTGGGTATTGTAAATAATGCTGCAATAAACATAGACTTGTATATATCTTCTCTCACTTTAGTGTTTTTATATTCTTAGGGTTAAATACCCAGTAGTGGAATTACTGGATCATATAGTAATTCTATTTTTAATTTTTGATGAATTTCCATACTGTTTTCTACAATGGCCACATAAACTTGTATTCCCACTAACAGTGCACAAAGGTTATTTTATCTCCACAACCTTGTCAACACTTGTTGCTTCTTACATTTTCAATTTTAGCCATTCTGACTGGTGTGAGGTGATATCTCATTTTAGTTTTGATTTGCATTTTCCTGATTATCAGTGATGTTGAACATCTTTTCATTTGTCTTTGGCCATCTGTATGTCTTCTTTGGAGAAATTTCTGTTCCTGTCTTCTGCCCATTTTTAATTGGATCATTTGGGGGGGTTGAATGTTAAGTTGTGTAAGTTCTCTACATATTTTGCATACTAATGCTTTATCGGACATGTCATTTGCAAATAACTTCTATTCAGAAGGTTGTTTTTTAGTTTTGTTGATTATTTCCTTTGCTGTGCAGAATCTTTTTATTTTGATGTAACTCCAATAGCTTATTTTTGCTTTTGTTTCCCTTGCCTTAGGAGACTTATCTAGTAAAATGTTACTATGGCTGATGTAGAATGATCATTGCCTGTGCAGTTTTCTAGGTTTTAATGATTTCATGTCTCACATATAAGTCTTTAATCCATTTTGAATTTGTTTTTATATATGATATAAGATAGTGGTCCAGTTTCATTCTTTTACATGTTGTCATCCAGTTTTGCTAACACAGTTTGTTGAAAAGACCATAATTTCCCCATGGCATATTCTTGCCTCCTTTGTCATAGATTAACTGACCATATAATTATAGGTTTATTTCTGGGGTCTCTCCACTGTTTTACTGATCTCTTTATCTGTTTTTGTGCCAGTACCATACTGTTTCAATTACTATAGCTTTGTAGTATATCTTGAAATCTGGGTTGTGATACCTCCAGTTTTGTTCTTTTTCAAGATTGTTCTGGCAATTGGGTCTTTTGTGGTTCTGTACAAATTGTATGATTATTCCAGTTCTGTAAAAAATTCTATTGGTGTTTTGATAGGGATTTCATAAAATCTGTAGATTGCTTTGGGTATTATGGACATTTTAATAATATTTGTTCTTCCAGTCCATGAGAATGGAATATCTTTCCATTTGTTTATGCCCTCTTCAGTTACCTTCATCACTGTTTTATAGTTTCCAGAGTATAGATATTTAACATCCTTGCTTAAATTTATTCCTCAGACTTTTATTATTATTGATGTAATTGTAAATGGGATTGTTTTCTCAATTTCTCTTTCTGATAGTTCTTTAGTGGGTATAGGAAGGCAACAGATTTCTGTATATTGATTTTGTATCCTGCAATCTTACTGAATTCATTTATCAGTTCTAGTAGTTTTCTGGTGGAGTGTTTAGGGTTTTCTCTATATCGTATTATGTCATCTGCAAATAGTGAGTTTTATTTCTTCCTTACTAATTTGGATGCCTTTTCTTTCTTATTGTTTGGCTGCTTGTGGGTAGGACTTCCACTACTATGTTGAATAAAAGTGGTGAGAGAGGATATCCTTGTCTTGTTATTGATATTAGCTGAAAAGCTCTCAGTTTTTCACCATTGATGTTGTTAGCTGTGGGTTTTTCATATATGGTTTTTATATATTTAGGTATGTTCCTTCTAAATCTACTTTCTTGGTGGTTTTTATCATGAATAGATGTTATACTTTGTCAAATGCCTTTTCTATATTTGTTGATGATCATGTAGTTTTTATCCTTTATCTGGTTAATGTGTTGTATCGTGGTCATTGATTTACAAATATTGAACCACCTTGCACCCCAGGAATAAATCTCACTTGGCTATGGTGAATGATTTTTTTTTTTAATGTATTGTTGGATTTGGTTTCCTAATATTTTGTTGATGATTTTTGCATGTATGCTCATCAGAAACATTGGCCTGTAATTTGTTCTTTGTAATGTCTTTACCTGGTTTTGGTATCAGCATAATGCTGCTAGCTTCATGGAATGAGTTTGGAAGCTTTCCTTTCCCAACTATTTTTTGGAATAATTTAAGAAGAATTGGTATTAACTCTATTATAAGGGTTTGGTAGAATTCACCTATGATGCCATCTGGTCCTGTTAGTAGTTTTTTGATTACTAATTTAGTTTCATTGCTGGTAATCTCTCTGTTCAATTTCTATTTCTTCTTGATTTAGTTTGGTAGTTTATATGTTTCTAGGTATTTATCCATTTCTTCCAGATTGCCCAATTGGTTGGCATATAATTTTTTATAATATTCTCTTATAAACCCTTGTATTACTGTGATACTGGTAGTTCTCCTCTTTCAATTGTGATTTTATTTCAGCTTTCTCTCTCTCTCTCTTTCTCTCTTTTAATGATTCTGAGTTAAGGTTTATCATTTTTTTCAAATTTTTTATGAGACTGACACGCTACCTACTGCACTAATGAGACACCTAATTTTGTCAAATTTTTTAAAGAAACAACTCCTGGGTGCCTGGGTGGCTCAGTGGTTTAAAGCCTTTGCCTTCAGCTCAGGTCATGATCCCAGG
Organism: Taxidea taxus jeffersonii; assembly: GCA_003697995.1. Classification (NCBI taxonomy): domain Eukaryota; kingdom Metazoa; phylum Chordata; class Mammalia; order Carnivora; family Mustelidae; genus Taxidea; species Taxidea taxus. The sequence continues at coordinate 24,639 of RCUC01116163.1, read as the reverse complement.
GTCCTGGGATTGAGACCCGCATCGGGCTCTCTGCTTAGCCGGGAGCCTGCTTCCTCCTCTCTCTCTCTCTCTCTGCCTGCCTCTCTGCCTACTTGTGCTCTCTGTCAAATAAACAAATTAAAAAATCTTTAAAAAAAATAAAAATAAAAAATAAAGAAACAACTCCTACTTTCATTGATGTATTATGTTTTTGTTTTTAGTTTCTCTTTCATTTGTTTCTGCTCTAATTTTTTTTAATTTTTAAAAATTTTTTTATTTTTATTTTTTTATTAACATAAATGTATTATTAGCCCCAGGGGTACAGGTCTGTGAACCGCCAGGTTTACACACTTCACAGCACTCACCCTGCTCTAATTTTTATTATTTCCTTTATTATACTGGTTTGGGGTTTTGATTCTTTTTCTAGCTCCTCTAGTTATAAAATTAGGTGTTTTTTTTTTTTTTTCGATTTTTCTTACTTCTTGAAGTAGGTCTGTGTTGCTATAAATTTCCCTCTTAGAATGAGTTTTGCTTCATCCCAAAGATTTTGAACTATTGTTTTTTTCATTTTCATTTGTCTCCAGGTATTTTTTAACTTCCTTCTTGATTTCTTGGTTGACCCATTCATTGTTTAGTGGCATGTTACTTAACCTCCATGTATTTGTGTTCTTTCCAGATTATTTCTTGTGGTTGATTTCTAGTTTCATAGCATGTGATCAGAAACAAAAAGCATGACTTGATTTCAGTCTTTTTTGAATTTATTAAGACTTATTTTGTGTCCTAACATGATTTCTTTTGGACAGTGTTTCATGTTCCCCTGATAGGAATGTGTATCCCCTTGTTTTAGGATGAAATATTCTGATTATACCTTTTAGCTCCATCTTGTCCAATGTGTTATTCAAAATCACTGTTTCCTTGTTGATTTTCTGTTTGGATGATCTATCCATTGTGTAAGAGGGGCTTTAATGTCCCCTACCACTAATGTATTAGTATCAATTACTTTTTTTATGTTTGTTTTTAGCTGCTTTATGTATTGGATGCTCCCAATTTAGGTAATTAGATATTTACAATTATTTTATCTTCTTTTTATTATATATTCTTCTTGTTGGATTGTTCCCTTTATGATTACATAGTGTCCTTCTTGGTCTTTTGCTAGTCTTTGTTTTAAAGTCTATTTTATCTAAGTATTGCTATCCTTATATATATGATAGATAGATAGATATAGATACACCTATCTATATCCATAGATAGATAGATATAGTCCGATATAAGTATTAACTATCCTGGCTTTCTTTTCAGTTCCATTAGCATGTGAAAAGCTATTCATCTGTTCACTTTCAATCTGCATATGTCTTTAGGTCTGAGTCTCTTCTATGCAGCATATAGGTGAGTTGCTTTTTTATCCATTTTGTCACCCTCTGTCTTTTGATTGGACCATGTAGTCTATTTACATGCAAAATGTTACTGATAGACATGTACTTATCCACATTATTGCTTGTTCTATGCTTGTTTTTTTAGTTCTCTGTTCCTTTCTTCTCTTGTTATCTTTTCTCAAGTTTGATAGCTTTTGTGATATACTTGGATTCTTTTTAGTTTTTGCATATCCATTACCTGTTTTTGATTTGTGGTTACCATTAAGTTTATATATAATATCATATGTATATAGCATTCTATATTAAGTTGATAGTCACTTAAGTTTGAACATATTTTTCACTATTCTCCCCTCCATATTTTAAGTGTATGGTTATCATACTTTGCATCCTTTTATTTTGTGAATCCCTTGACTTATTTTTATAGGAATACTTTATTTTACCGATTTTATTATTTCTTCTTTTCTTACTCTTACTTATGTTCTTTCCTTTCCGCTCAAAACATTTCTTGTAGGGCTGGTTAATGCACATGAATTCCTTTAACTTTTGTTTGAGAAACTTCTAATCTCCTCTCTGTTATGAATGATAGCCTTGCTGGATAGAGTATTCTTGGTTATAGGTTTTTTTGTTTTTTTGTTTTGTTTTGTTTTTTCTTTCAGCACTGATAATGTATCATGCCATTCCCTTCTGGCCTGCTAAGTTTTTGCTGAAAAATCAGCTGATAGTCTTATGGGATCTCCCTTGTATGTAACTGTTTTCTTTCCTCTTGGTGCTTTTAAAACCCTCTTTTTCACTTTTTGCCATTTTAATTATTATGTGTCTCCATATGGGCCTCCTTGGGTTGATTTTGTTGGTGGGCTTTCTCTACCTCCTGAATCTGAATTTGTTTCCTTCTCCAGACTCAGGAAGTTTTCAGCTATTATTTCCTCAAATACATTTTCTGCCTCTTTTTCTCTCTCTTCTTCTGGAATCCCTGTGCTGTGAATGCTATTAGGATTGATGGTGTCTCTGAGTTCCTTTAATCTATTTTCATATCTTATTTTATTTTTTTTCATCTCTCCTGTTCAGCTTGATTGCTTTCCATTACTCTGTATTTCAGGTCTCTGATCCATTCTTCTGCTTCCTTTAGTCTACAATTATTGCCTCTGGTATACTTTTAATTTTAGTTATTGAGTTCTTCATGTCTATTTGGTTGTTTTCTATCTCCTTGTTGGGGGTCTCACTGAGATCCTCCACATTACTTTTAAGTCCAGTCAGTGTCTTTATGACCATTATTTTAAATTCTCTCTCAGGCATATTACTTATCTCTATTTCATTTAGCTCTCTTGCTGTTCTTTCATTTGGGACATATTCCTCTCTTCATTTTGTCTGACCATCAGTGTCTGTTTCTCTGTGTTAGGAAAGTCAACTATATTTCCTACTTTTGAACATTGTAGCCTTCTATAGAAGAGGTCCTATAATGCCCTGTACTGCAGTATCCCCTGTTCACCAGAAGCTGCTGCTTTAGGGGTATCCCCTATGTGTGTTGCATGCACCCTGTTGTCACTGAGCAGTGTTTCCTTTAGTCCAATCATATGCAATGTTTCTCTTTGCCCATTGTGGGCTGGGTTTGGTCCCTGTGTCATTAATGAAGCAGTCTGGGTTGCCTTAGGCTTAGACTGAGTAAGACCAGGCATTTTCTAGAGCTAGTCACACAGAATTACAGAACATCTCTCCTTGTGTTGTCCCCTGTGAAGATTTTATTGGTGAGTGGGTTCTATAGTCAGATTACCTGACTACCTGCAACCCACTCTTGGGGTTGCAGTAGAACTGGCATGTGTGATTATCTTCCCCTTTCCCCATGGCAGGATTTACTTTGTAGTGTTGCTGGCCTCTCCTGGTGCTGCTTGCACACTGCCATGCTTGTGATACTGCTTTGGATGGACTCCTGCTTAGGGCCTGTTGGAGGGGGAGTCTACAGGAATATACAGGGGAGGGACACAAAATCTGTGCTGATCTGCTATGGATCAGGACCTGTAGCTGCTTTGGAGAAATGTTGACAGTGTGTGGGAGGGAGTGGGTCCTCAGGAGGGTGTGGAGTGGAGTACACTCTTAGCAAGCTAAGTGGAGAGTATTTGTGCTGTGCTGGTTCTCACAGGTGTCCATGTATCTAGACTCGTGGGATTGAGGGTGGGGTAGGAAATGGTACCTGCCATCTCTTTTGTTCTTAGAAAAGTCTCCTAAAAAAACCACCCCTCCAGCACATGTTCTGAGATTAGTGCATAATTCTCTTTTCCAGGTACCCCAGGCAATTTTCAAGCTACTGCTTCAATGCTGTAGCTCAGTGGGATGTTCATTATGCTGTCTCTTTAAGGGTGAAGACTCAGTTTTCTATTATCCTCTGACTCTCCCAGATCAGAGCCCACAGATTTTAAATTTTTAGGCTTTAAGTCCTACTGATTATAAGAACTTGGGAAGTTAAGCCCCTCTGGTTTTTAAAGCCAAATGTTATGGGTATTGGTCTTCCAAGTGCAGGTCTTCTGTGCCTGGTGTGCCTGGTATGGGTTCTGTTCTTCTTCATGCATTGTGCTTGTAGTGTCCCTTCCTCCTATAGACAGTCTTTTGGGTCAGTTAGGTTCTCGACCATGTCTCTGCCCTTCCTACAGCTTTTGGTATGTCACTCTTTTCTATGGTCAGCTGTGGAGAGTCTGTTCTTCTGGTCTGCTGATTGTTTTCTGGATTATTTACACTGATATAGGTGTTATCAGGGTGTATCCATAGGACAAAGTGAGCTGAGGATCTTCCTACTCTTCTGTCTTCCCCAGAACTCACAAGACACTGTTCTTTGTACCATATCCCAGGTAGATAACTAGGCATTTAGGTTATATTGAAGGTCAGAACAGATAACCTAATCTTATATTTATATTGATTTAATACTTGTATCTTAGGGTCAAACTAGGAAGAAATCGTTGTCCCAAAAATATCTCAAAAGCTTTAAAATGCTTCAAAACTCTTAATGTATTTTGAAACATAATGACCCAACCTCTTATTTTGATTAAACAAGAGGATTCCCAATATCTTAACAAGGGATTAACTAAGTATCACAAAGAACTGTTTCAATAATATTAAATAGTTCTTTTTTTTCTAGACATCTTGCTTCATTTCAAGAATTCTGCTTTCTTGTTATGAGCTCATGAGTAGGTTTAGTCTGGACTTAGTAAGATTCAGATGCATGAATGTGTAAAACAATTTCCTTAATTCAAAATTTGTTTTAAAAGAGCCAGTAGAATGAGAAGAAGGGTAAAAAAGTTTCCATATTTACATACTTGCATGAACTGTCTACATTATTCAGAAGTGCTGTAATCTATGGTGGGGAGAAGGGAAGGCAAAGAGGTATATATGCAAGCATGAAAATAAGTTTAGAGGATGACTTTTATAATTTTTTTTTATGATGCAGGGGTTTGAAGAGATGGAAAATAGGAAGCATCTCTTTAAAGCTATAAAAATTCACATTTGTCTTTATATAGGTGTGATTAATGCAAGCAGACTGTCCGTAAGATTCTAAATTTGTATTTTCCCTCACTTTACTTTCACTTTTTTAACTCTTAAGATTCAAAACAACAGCCCTACCAACTTTGAAAAAGTAATAGAAACTTATCTTTCTTGGGCGGGAGGTATTTGAAATCTATCAGGAATGAGGTTATCAAGCCACTATGCCAGCCTACAGACCAAAGAATGTTATAACAAATCAGAGGGGAAACTCCTACATGAGCAGCTCAGATTTAACCACATCCTGGGCTACTTCTCTCCAAAAGGAAGAATAAGATTTAAATAGGGAAATGATATGGCTATGAGTTGACAAAGTGAAGTATTTCAGAAGTATTCTGAAGTATTATTTCTTATTTAGTGATTTAACAAATATGTGCTTACTTTTACAAGTGTCTAATAAATTACGCTTTTAAATTTGCTTATAAATAAAAAGGCTAGGAAATTATAGTTGTCAATATACAACAAACAGTATTAGAATGATGCTGATTATTTCCAAGATCACATATTATAAATGCCTGCCATTGTCTCAAAGAAAGCAAGAAAAAATAAGAACTGAATTATTTTTCTCATTCTGGGAGATAGGCATATTCTGGGAATTTCTGATGCCCTAATATATTCCAACATAGATAAAATATTATTTATTATTTTACAAATATAAATATTTCCAGTCATTAAACATTAGGACATAGACTGAAGGATGTTTCACAGAGGTAAATGGCCTCATACTTGTAACAGCCCAGAAAATAAACCAAATCCTAGCCTTTACAGAATGCACTATGGAATTGTTTCTCTTGACATAGTATAAATATCTATGGATATTTATATTCATATAAGTATATTGATATTTATATGAAATATATATATATAATGGTGTTTTCTGGAGATTTTTTTATATCATGAAATATAGTTATCATTTATTTGTTTTAGTGGAAGTCTTTATTATATTTACATTTTCACATCTTCATGCATATGATGGGGATGAAGTTCAGGCTACACAATTGTGTAATTCTAATGATCTTTCATGATACTCAAGTGGACAATATGAATTATTATATGATATGTAATTGTTATACAGCATTTAAGTTTCAATGATCTCAGGTCACCTGGGTGGTTCAGTCGGTTAAGTTTCTATGATCTTCATGTTAATTAAACATGAAATAGTTTATATTTATCTTTGACAAGATAATAAAATGGTTATATAATTTTTTGCCTTCCCCAATAACTGTAGCAAAACTAAAGTATATCTGTCAGTATACTCAGTTTCTTAGTCAGGTGTATGTATGTGGGTGGAGAAAGTGACAGGACCTTGTAGGCAAACTGAAAAAGTAAACAGAGATTTCATATTTACTACCCATATAACTGTGCCTTCCTGAGAATGGAAGAAAAGAAGAAGTTAATACAATTCAGTGGGATAAGTATAGGTATCACAGTGCACAAAGGGAAAATGTCATGCACGTCCCAAAAGCCAAATTACTGTTCTCTGGTCCCTTTCAGCACCATATTTATTACAGACTGGGTCCTTCCTGGATTTGTAAGCATCTCATCCCTTCTGCTAGTTCCACTGTCTCTATTGCACCCACCTTGACCACAAGAGAAAAATATGTTTTTATATGGCTCCTCACAGTGTTGCCCAGCTCTTCTTAGAAAATTCTGCCTCATCACAGCAAGCTGCAATGACTGCCTTAATAATCAGCCTTCTTTTTGCAGTGCAGAAGACTCATTTTGTGGAACAAAATGTTAACCCAACTATTCAGTAACTCAACATTCCATTCTTAAAACACATTCTTCTTCTGGCTGCTAGGAAGCAGCTCTCCGCTGTGTCTCAGTTTTTTTCAGAGGTTCTTCCTTCCAAGTCCATGAACATAGGAGTGCCTCAGGACTCAGACCTTATGCTCCCCTTATCTGTCTATTCCCATTTTTAGGAGGATAGGAGGCAGGAGAGCTCATCCATATGGTTTTAAATACTGTATATATGCCAGTGATGCCCAAAGTTTCTTTCAAACTACCAGACTCATGCATGACAACTCAGCTTCAGTGCTTTATATGTAATTTATACTTAATATGTTCTAAACTGAACTGTTTTGTTCTGTCCCTGATATCTTTTCTCTGTCCATCTTCCTTATCTCTGTAAATGAGAAATTGTCCTTCCATGTGTTCAGGAGAAAACTCCTTAAGCCTTTATACTCTTCTTTTTCTGATATTCCACAGATAATCCATCAGAAATTCTTCTTAACCTCAAAGTATATGTTGGTTTTAATATTTTTCCACCATCATTTTTTTAATCTAGGTCATCACTCTCCTCTAAAGTATTATAACAAATATCTGTTATAATCTTGTTCTAAAGAAACCTGTTCAGTGTTGTTTAATGGAGTATTTAAATAACTTGACCATGAAACTGCTTTTTTTGGTAACATCTCTTTCCTTGGAAATAGAATATATTTTGGAAAATACTGTACAAAAAAAAATACTCATTTGTTAGGGCAACTCCCATCTCTTTTCTTTACTTCCCTTTAAGTAATTTCTCTTTCACATTTTTTAGTTTAACTAAATTTTGCTCTTATTGTCCCTCCTGCCTGTCATATCTCAACATGTCACAAATCAGATATAACCTGTGTGGACATACATGATTAGTAGCTACATATACATATCAATTTGAAATCCAAGGACTTCTCTTTATTTGCTCATCCATGAGCAGTCATAATGCTCTTATTAACATGTTTGAGTTTGAGTCTTTTTATATTTGGCTCATATTATTGCCATTCCAGACATCCTAAGCTCTGAATATTACCTTAATTTAAACAATATTGAAAATTCATATTTGACTTCTTCACCACAAAATTCTAGAAGCATTATGGCATTCTAAAAGAATAAAAGGGGAATTAACTTATTTTCTTTTATTCTAAAGGAAGAAAACAGGGATGTACTTATGACCCCAGACAAATTCAAGCAGATGAAATAAACGGTATATTTTACCCTACCTTTTATTTTATGGTGCCTCACTGTTTACTCAAGCAATTGAGATTTTGACCACTTATCTACATGTTTCTCTCTGTAATCAGACTATTCCTTTCCTGGAATACAGTGGTCATAACTCATTAGTAGTTGCAACTCTATCGATGACAAAGCATAGTCACTCAATGAAATACTACTGAAGGAAACTCAGGTTAATTTACACTCTGAGATTCAGACTTAAGAATTTATGAAGGAATAAGGATAATATAAAAGAGAAAACTTCCAAATATGCAACAAAAAACAAAACTCACCATCAATTTTATGATGAATTTTATCTATATGGTTAGGGAAAATAAAAATTTTTGATGTATTTAAAATAAAATATTACCATTGCTTTTAAAATCACTACATAGTATTTAAATGTGACCTGTGCTATTGATGATTTTTGAAAAACTAAATTACAAATGTTTTTTATGAATTATCCCACAGTTTTAGAGACTCATTTAGAAAATAAATTTGATAAAAGAATCCAGTCCTGGAATACTGACTAACTGGGAGAAATACATTATAATTAAGAAGATAACCTATAACAATTTCCTGGCCAAGAAAAAATAAGAAAGTTTCTCTTATTTAGAAGAAATCAAAATGACTCTTTACAAAGAATATAGCCAAGTAAATCTGACATCAGTGTGATAGTTCCCTTTATGTGGTCTTTAAAATATAGAGTATGATTGAACTGAATGACTTTTTTACATTCTTCTATGTTGTTGATTTTTACATATGAGAATATTTCTTTTCACTCACCGTAGTATTGAAGGGATGCTGCCTTAGAGGTTTAGTCAGTCATGGATATAATCCTGATTCTGAGAGGTCAGTGGTTCATAAATGAGCCTCTATCTAGTCTGGCATGGTTCTGATTATCTGGCAGGATTTATTTAAAATAGGTCCAAGATGGGAATAACAGAGGCATTGTTGGCAGAAACATATAAGGGTGCTTGCCTTCTCTGTTCTTGGCTCTAGCTGGTGCTATTTAGCTATCATTTTATAAAAACATGAACACAAAGCTCAGTCATGCCTTTATAAATGGAGAAAAAAAGCAAAGCTAAAAATAGGCCATCATTTCATTGAGCTTCAGTCATGCAGTCTTACCTGGTATGCACTTGCTGGCTGGCAGACTTCCCCAAAGTAAATGGTGGAGTTTTCCTGACTTATCCTTTCATGTGTAGATATCACTCAGACTATGATATTTTATTCAGTTCTCACTGCTATGGCCCCAAAATTTGTCTTGTAGGAGAAGAGTAAATCTCTATCAGCTCTGGCTGTGGGATGCTTTACTCATGTCTAGGTAAAGTGAAATTTGTTTCCTTTTTAAAATTTAATATATAATGCTGTTGAATTTGTCTTCTTATGACTTATGACTTATAACACATCTAATAGAATGGGTTCTTTACCCAGAAATCCCTTTGGACCTAGGTGCTCAATTGGCATTATTCAGTGGTATTTAAGTTTGATCTCATTGTGGAGAAAAAGAAAACAACTCTTGATAGATTGTTGAGAATATAACCATCACTCATTCTATCTAAACATGTTGAATCAAAATCATTTTGCTTCTAGTAACTAACATATTTTTGGAAGCGAAGTTTGCTAATCATATGAAATAAATTTAGTAGACTTACAAGTAGTATTTCATATTGTTTCATTTGCAATTTATTTCAATGTTTGCATCAATTATATTCTTATCAAGGGGAGCACAATAAATGTAAAAATTTTAAAATTTTTAAAGTGATTATGTTGCAAAAAACAGGATTTTAAAACCTACCTTATGATCCAAAATGTTCCTAAATTATTTTCTTTTCTATTGATGCAATGATAGACCAAAAAAAAGAAAAACAAAAAGAATCAATCTTACTATCTCCCAATTCCATAATCCTCCCATCTTGAAGCAATCAGTAATGAACATTTCATGTATATTTTTTGAAACATTTTTCTTATCAAATAAATAAACTTGAAAATAATTTTTTCCATTTCTCTTTATAAAAATAGTATCAACTAATTCTATATAATTAAGAGTTGAATTATGTTCACATTTTTAAAGTTATTCCTTTCCAAGTTTGCCCCTGTTTAATTTTTATATTATAACAAAATATTTCAGCCAAAAGAATGGAATTCTTGATAATGAGGAACAAGTTTCTGCAACTTACTGGTTCTGCCAAATTCCTATTAAGAAGTTTTAACAATTTATATTCCAAATAAGGGAATTGTTGGATTTTTTTTTTCAAGTCTCCAGAATGCAAATGCTATCTCATTGATATTTTAATTGGGCTTCAACATCAGTGAGTTGCCAAATTATTTTTTGCCTGCTCAAAATCTCTCACAAACCATGTCAATACTAAAATGCCCAAAACTGACTTTCTGATATTTATTCCCAAATCTTCTCTTTCTTTAGGTTTCTCTATTTCTTTCAGTATCAATTCCATCTTTCCTTTCTTGTTCCCCAGGTCCAAATTCTTGGAATTGTCTTTTACATCTCACACACATTCCTCAGCAAATAATGTCATCACTACTTGAAAAATATATCCAGTCTCAATTTAACCTCTTCTTACTTCTGTCGATGCCACTTCCTCATTCCCAGCCGTTATTTTTTTTCCTGCCTGGAATGTGACAGGGGCGACGTAACTGGTCTCCTTCAGTCTTGCCATCTATAGTTTATTCTCAAAGGTGAAATAATGGCATTCACTGGTAAAACCTCTTCCCATTCTAGTCCAAGTTAAAAAGTGAATCTTTATTCTGGTCTATAAGCTCCTACAGAATCTGGTGTGCTTTTTCTTCTCCCCTATCCCATCCCAGTATTTCCCTCCCAATTTACTCAGATGCTCTGTCTTTTTTTTTTTTTTTTAAGATTTTATTTATTTATTTGACAGACAGAGATCACAAGTAGTCAGAGAAGCAGGCAGAGAGAGAGGAGGAAGCAGGCCCCATGCAGAGCAAAGAGTCCGATGCAGGGCTCAATCCCAGGACCCTGGGATCATGACCTGAGCCGAAGGCAGAGCCTTTAACCCACTGAGCCACCCAGGCGCCCCTCAGATGCTCTGTTTTCCTGGAAGTTCCAAGGACATACCAGAGATACCCCAGCTTTAGGGTTTTCTCCCTGGTCTGCCCAACCCTCTTTACTTGGATTGCTCTTTACTCAGATATCATAGTTTCTTCATCTATTACTACTACTACCACCCCTACTACTACTACTACTATTAATTTTCATCTGCAACATCACCTTCAAAGTGAAACCTTACCTGTCCATTTTATTTAAATTTGCAAAATGCACTTTGATATGTTCTTATTCTGTTTATTTTGTTTCATAGCACTTATCATCAGCTAACATATTACACATTTTACTGACTAACTGGTGTATGTCTTTATCTTTCATCCCAATATTTTGTCACATTCTATCCAGGGTTGAAATTATTTATCCCTTTATGGCAAACTCATTTTTGTTTATCTGAATTTTTTCACCCCCTCTTCTGATAATAATATATTAATAATTACTTTTTCAGTGAGAATTTGTTTGGGTATAAAACAGATCCCACATGAATAGTAGATATTGTGGTATAGTAAAAAAACAACAACAACAACACAGGATTGGGAGTCAGAGGACTTGCAACCATTCTGGTCTTCACTATTCCACAAATTAATTGTGGGATTGTAAATCAATATTTTAATCTCTAAACTCCAAAAATGAGAGAATAAGACAACATGATCTCTAAGGTCTTTTTCTGTGCTAATATTTTACAATTTTAAACTGTGCCAATTAAATAGTGTGCTATCAGTTGAGGCTTTGTTGCTATGTCATGAGGCACAATGATGTGGACACACAGGGATTAAGTACTAAAAACTTCACTGCTGTGGTAAGCCCCTTGCTATTCATAGGGTTCATCTACCACCCTCTAAAGTATATATACTTACCAAGGCCTCTAATAATCTTGCCAATTTTTAATTACTTAATTTGTTTAACATAATATCATGAATATAGTTGACAGTTTTGATATTCAGTATTCTGATTGTACAGGTACCTTGGAATTATATTAGAGGAGAGGAACGTAGAGTTGATATATAGTCCTAAGATCACAACTTAAGATTGTGGTAGTTCACTGTTTCTCCACTATGATTTATTTGTTTTCTGGTGGAATTCAGATGGTGAATTACAGGGCAGAAAATACCGTCCCTGAATTTTTAAGTCTTTGAGAGATTGTAATTCCTGCCATTTACCTCCCCTACTGACCACCCCAACATAATTACCATCCCAAAGTGAGCAGCATTGTTTTGCCAGGGGGCATAGAGTAAGGGGAATAGTTTCAGAGGTTTTTGCTTCTCCTTTCCCACTGCTTGAGGAATCAAGGTAAAGGTTCTGCCAACCACCGAGTATGTTTATAATAATCATGTATCATGGGCCTAACTAAAAGACCACTGGTTAGTTCCATGGACCTATTAGACAAACTCTAAGACATATTTTAAAAGATTTTATTTATTTATTTGAGAGAGAGAGAGAGAGCATGAGAGGAGAGAGGTCAGCAGAAGAAGCAGACTCCCTGCCGAGCAGGGATCCCGATGTGGGACTCGATCCCAGGATTCCAGGATCATGACCTGAGCTGAAGGCAGTCGCTTAACCAACTGAGCCACCCAGGCGCCCCTCAGTGATTATTGAAAGGTTTGATACTCTGTTCTCCCAGTGAACAGTTTCCCAAATGTGTTAATTGGGGTTCTCCAGAAAAACACAATATATATAGAAAGAGAGAAAGAGGTTGATTTAAAGGAATTGGCAAATGGTGCATGTGATTATGGAGGCTGGCAAGACCAAAATCTGCAGGATAGGCTGGCAAAAGGACAACTCAGAGAAGAGTTAGTGTTGCAACTCAAGTTCAAAGATGTCTGCTGGCAGAATTCCCTCTTCTTCCAGGAGATCAGTCTTTTTCTGTCAAGGCCTTCACCTGATTCCTTTGGCCTGCAATGAATCTACCTAAATTATGGAGGATAATCTGCTTTACTCAAAGTCAACTAATTTAAATGTTAATCTTATCTAAAAATTAACTTCACAGAAACACTTAGAATAATGTTGAACCATATATCTGGGTACTGTGGCCTAGCTAAGGGAACACATAAAATTAACGAACTCACCAAGTAAATAGGCCCCATTTGGGAATAACTGGAGAGATTACTATTGAATATACTTACTGTCAAATTGTAGGGTCCTCCTTTAGCAAGATATGTCCTCTCATTTAAAGACTTACTGTTTTGAGAACTGGCTTAACTTCCTGGCCATGCATCCCTGATTTCTTTTTATTGCATACATTTAGCAACATAATTGACAACTGCATATCTTTTTGCCTTTAAGAATACCCTGCACAAAAAAAAAAAAAAAAAAAAAGAATACCTTGCTCAATTTACCAACGCCATTGCTGTCTATAGATCACACAACCACAACAGCCCTTCTGATTTTGTTGCTCATCATAATAAATGTAGCCACCTTGAGGAACACCTGATAAGTGTTTGACTCTTGGTTTCAGTTCAAATCATAATCTCAGGCTTGTGAGATGAGGCCCACGTGAGGCCCATGCATAGCAGAGTCCGTTTGAGATTCTCTCTCCGCCCTCCTGCTCATGTTCTCTGCCTCTTTCTAAAATAAATAAATAAATCTTTAAAAAATAATAATAATAAATGTACCCACCTTGAGTCTGATGTTTAAGTAATTGTACCTGGATTCTGTAACTTTGAGATCCTACCATTGTAGTCAGAAACCCTATTGCATGCAGACTATCAACATCACTGAGCTTCTGGATTATGCTAGTGCCATCTTACATCTCATCTATTATTGCTTTGTTAAACAGATTTTACTTCAGAATTTTTGCAGAACATAGCTGGTTGATTTTCTGGCCTTCCTATTTTACCAGTTTTATCCACCTTTCAACCTTTTGACTTTTTTCTCTACTACCTAGTATTGTATTTCTTGATCTGTCTGTTCATTTAGTTCAGGCCATCAGTTTTCCCAGTCTTCAAAGAGACATCCAACTAGTATATTAACATTTTCTCTCAGGTTCCTTGCCAGTATCCCTGTCAAGGAATCCTAGGTTGGCAAACTTTTTCTTTCATCATTTTAACACTATTATCTTGCTTCTATCATTTCAGTTAAGTCAGCTATCAGTCTCATATTTTCCCTATAAAAGTATTTTTTTTCTTTTTCCTGGATACTTTTAATTCATTATTTGTATTGTTTTCAATTCTCTTAAATCTTCTTTCATATTTTACAACTATTATATTATGAATAATATGCAAATTTTTTATCTAGCTCACCATTTTCTTTTCATTTTTATTTTGGGAAGATTCTTTTATATTATTTAATATCTGGGTTTTTTTATAATACTGATTTTTCTAATTTTTTTACTTTCTTCAATATTTTAAATAACAGTTATTTTATAGATTCTCTTTATTAATTATGTAATCTGAAGTTCTTGAAAATCTTATCTGCTATTTTGAGTGTCTGGTGAGTCTTACAATATCTATAATATCTAAAATCCCAGTTTCTTCTTTACCAGACTGTCACATCTCTTTGAACACCAGCTCTTTCTTACCTTAGGATTTTTATTTCACTCTTTGTTTTGATTTCCAGGGAGTTTACATTATTGTTGGCTCAACCAGATTTTTAAAAATTATGATTTATGCCTTATCCAAAATGCTTTCATGTTTTGACATGACATTTTTGAAATAGGAGTATTTTTATTTAAGCAGTATTTTATAAATTCTGAGAATATTTGTATAATTTGGTTTTTCTTAACTCATCAATAATTCTTGATATATTTCCACTTAAACACATATAGTTCTATTAATTCTCTTTGGAAACTACACTGCTTTTCATTTTTAGTGTACTTTGTTCTACTATATCTACTACTTAGGCAATCTTAACTTATTCTGAATGATTTAGCAAAAATTGCTGAAATAAATGCCATTTATATATCTTTATAGACAAAAAGTTTTATATTCTTTATAGAATCACTAAAAGGATTACAGGAAATGGATACTTTAATTCTAACACACTAAATAATTAAACGTATATTATTTTATTAGTCTCTTGGCTTCAGTTTTAGGATTTTACATCATAAATGCTTCCTTCCTGGAATAGTCACATACAAAAAACATACAGAATACAGAGC
This sequence comes from Taxidea taxus jeffersonii, assembly GCA_003697995.1. Lineage (NCBI taxonomy): Eukaryota > Metazoa > Chordata > Mammalia > Carnivora > Mustelidae > Taxidea > Taxidea taxus. Next base: position 9,611 of record RCUC01116163.1, on the reverse strand, counting down.
ATGAATCAACCATGCTGTTTTATAGGGGGAAACAAATGAACAAACAAGCAAAAACTGGAAGAAGAAAATCCACTCCAGCAATTTTAAGTACGATAGAGAGTTATAAGATATTGACTTTGTCAGTCAAGTCTTAGATACAACACAAAAGCATGACCAAAAAAAGAAAGAATATGTAAATTGGACTTCATTAAAAAAAAAAAAAACTTACATGCATCAGAGGATCACATTATCACAAATATGACATGACAATCTATAGAATGTGTGAAAATATTTGCAAATCATGTATCTCATAGGGGTTGAGTATTGAAAATATATGAAGAACATTTACAACTCTATAACGAAAAGGTAAACAGTCCAATTTAAAAATGGGCAAAGGATTGAGTAGAAATATCTCCAGTGAAGTTAAACAAGTTTCAACAGGCATATGGAAAGATTAGTCATTGGGGAAATATGAATCAAACCCCACAATAAGATACTAAAAAAAATTACTAACAAAAAATTCAAGTTAGTCTATTTAATTCCATTACATTTAATTCAATTACAAGAATGGAATTCTTGTAATTCCATTTACAAGAATATAAAAATATATGGAGTATTTAGGACTCTATTTTGACAAAAGATACAAAAGACCTGAATGTTGAAAATTATAAAAACATTGCTGAAGGAAATTAAAGACCTAAATAAATAGTGAGATATGCATATTTATGGGCTGGAGAACTCAGTAATTAAGATGTAAATTCCCCTCAGATTGATTTATAAATTCATGCTATTTCACACAAATTAACAGCAGACTTTTTGTTAGAAACTCTTAAACTTAATCTAAAATTAATAAAGAAGAGTGAAAGACATATAGACATATATATATATATATATATATAAAAGACATATATAAAGACAACTTCAAAATGAAAAAAACAAAGATGAAGAACTAGTATCGGCTTTTAGATTTAATGTAAAGCTGCAGTATTTAAGATAGTGTGATGTTGGTACAAAGATAGAAAAATGGAACAGAATCAGATCATACCAGATCATACTGATTTTAAGCAAATAAATAAAGGCAATTTGATAGAGAAATGATAGCCTTAAAAATATTGCTTAAATAATTGGTTTATGCAACTGGATATATAAGAAAAACAAAAGACTCCTGATCTATACTTGACATCATATTCAAAATATATTTCAGAATAAATCTTAACATCTAAGTGAAAAACCTAAAGTTATAGGAGAAAAACAAAAACATGTATCTATATGAAAACTTCCTATGACTGTTCATAGGAAAAAACTAATAACAGCCCATGTCTATCAATAGCTAAATAAATAAATGTATTATTATATATGTATACAGTGGAATGCTAGTAATAAAAATAATAAACTATTGTTACAGTTTACAACATGGATCTATCTCAAGGTAATTATGCTGATTGAAAGAAACAAGGCAAAAGAATGCATAGTGTATGATTCTATATAAATCAGTGTCCAGGAAACAAGATAATTTATAGTGATGGAAAAACAAATCAGTAGTTGCCTAGAGATGGGGTAAGGTATGATTGTAGGGAAGGATTACAGAGGTTCATGAGGAAACTTTGGGGTGATGAGTATGTTCATTATCTTGATTGTGGTGATGTTTTCATGGTTATGTGCACACGTCAATACTTAACAAATTTTGTACTTTAAATATGTAAAATTTATGTATACTGTCTCCATAAACTGTTAAAGTTGGGACAAATTTGAAATTTGGAGCATAACAGTTTTGAACTTTGATTTTTGAATGTAAAGAAAGAGTAACAATACAGAATGGGGAATGATACATGTAAATGTTTGAGTATTATTTACCAAATTGTGTCAAATAAGGCAGATTGTGCTTTAACCTTCAGCATTTCTAAATAGTTCATTTGTTAGAAAGAATGCAGGTATGTCAGATGTGTTTTAGATTGTAGTTTATGTAATATAAGTTGATCAGTCTGGAATAATAGGGGATGGATGGCTGGACAGATGGATGGATGGATGGATGGATGGATGGATGGATGGATGGATAGATCCATAGCTGAATGTAGGAATGAGAAAATACAGCTAGATAAATAAATTGATAAGTGTACACTTTAGTCTAACCTTGAAGTTTACATTTTTGGGTATGTGTGTAATCCAGGGTAAACCAAATGCTTTTTCAAATTCTTTTGTCAAGCAGGCAGAAAGAATCACCATACGGATGGATTTTTAAGCACAGGGGAATCTCATTTGCAACTGATAACCCACAAGAGAAATGAAAATGTGATTAAGCTAACTATGTACAACACCATTCTGTTTTTATCTTTCTACACATTACCTTTCCTGCAAAAAGAATTTTTTTAAATGATGCTATTACTTTAATAGCTTCTATTTGCATTCTGAATTTTCATTGTGCCAGTTATCCGATTCCACTTATATGATGAAATTTGTGGGCCTCCTGGCTATTTTAATGTGATGCCTTTTATAATGTAATTGAGGGAAGTCTCCAATGAATAAAATAAATGGTTTCAGAGGGTTCTTAAGCCCTCAGCAGACATCAGCTAAAATGTTAAGAGTGCCTCCAAATCCCATTGGTGCTATATTTTCTAGCCATGAAAGAAATGTCATTATTGTAAATTCCCAGCTTTTGTCTGAAAATCTTGTACTAGATCCCTTGAGCACCAGTTCAGTTAATTAATTCAAACAATTTCCTCTCTAATCTCTAAAACATTTTCATATTTAAGACAATAAATGAGGTACTTAAGGGGCTCACTCATTGTTGGTCATTAATATGCCAGGGAATTAGAAAAATTAGCCCTAGTCTTCAGTGACATGAATAATGTCTCTCTCTCTTTTTTTTTTTTTCTTCCGATGGTTCTGACCTGGACAAGGTTAAAAGCATGGTTCCTCTGCAACTGAATTTAAGATAATCCTGTTTTCCACTTGCTTTGGTTTTAACATATATATCCAAATACTCTTCCTTTTCTTTCAACAGTAAATTTAATACAGAGATTGATAGGTTATACCAATTTAAAGATTAAATTAGTTAATAATAACTTTGAAATTAGTGATTAGTTTAGAAGAAGAATAATTGCATTTTCCTTGAACCAATACATAAGGTTAATGTAGTTGGGGATGTGATGGCTCCAGTAACTTTGACACTAATTGGCGATAGTGTTACATGTTAAGATAAGGAGTCAGCATGAGCAAATTCTCATGAGATTTGCAGGAAGACAGAGCTATTTGTTCAGAAACCTACTTTTCTCCATTTGAACGATTGGTTTAATTTCATAAAAGGTTGAAATGTGACCTTCAGGATAAAATTTCATAGCATTTCATGCCATAGACTCTAGATTATCAAACTGAAACAAAGCATAGAAAACAACTTTTTATGTAAGGCAGAATCAGCTGTCTGTCAGTACATGAGTCTAATTGTTTAATTTCCTAAATTGACTATGTCTTACAGGGTGGGGGTTGGGGAGTATTAGGTGAAAGGAATACCAGGCTTGTAATTATTCACAATGCTTTGTGTTTATATAGCCTTTAACCCCAAATTCTTCTAAATCATTTTATAATGATTATAAGTTTAAATTATTTATGTGAATACACACATGCACATTCCTATAAATGTGATTTTGAAGAGTTGAAAAAGACTCTAGATATTTGGGCCAAGGGTAGCAGAATTATGCATAGTAAATTGCCTGTAAGATAACTGAGGCAGAAAAGATCCAATTTTTATAAATTCTAAGGAAAGGATATATCTATTGTGGGATCAATCTTGTCTCTGACTATCAACTGAAAGCAGCAGTGTTTCAGCTCTAAACCCCTATTACATTTTTTTTATTTGAAATTTTTTTAAAAGTTTAGTCATGTATGCTAGTCACAGATTAGTGTTCTCCTAATCAAACTGTTAAAATTTGATCTCAAAAATGCATAATTTCTTTATTTGAAGTGTTCATTCACCTATATATTATCTTCATAATAATAAATATTTTCATAGTGAAAAGCATGTTTAGGCAAAACAGTGATGTAGGGTAGATGCTACAAATATATTGTTTAACCTGTTTCTAATTACATAACTGAACTATCTAAAAATATTACATTATAAGTCACAACTTTCAAAAAATTATTTGAGGTGTTGAGGAGAAAAATTTTTTTCCCTACCCTTCTTGGTTCTTTGGCTGGTCTAATAATCAAATTAACATAGGCCATAGTAACAGAAGAAAACAAATTTAATTGCATACCTATGGGTCCCCATAAGAATATGAGGCACCCTCCCCCAGGCATTGAGGTTTATGTGATATTCTGAACTAAGGTGAAAGGGGTAGGGATCAGGGACTTCAAAGGGAAGGACAGTAATTCTCGTGAAGATGGAATAAGGAATATTTGGTAAACAAATGTTTGTCATGCTGTGCCAAGACGATATGAAACAGAATTTTATCTCCAGGCCCTACTGAGCTCCCCTACCCCCCACAATAGCTTATTTCATCACCACATATTATTTTTAGTTATCTCCAGTGATGTTCTCTTCCTGGGCCAGGCCCTCTATCTAAATGCTTGTAGGTAGCATTGGAAAGCCAAAGGTTTCACTTGAATCTGTTTGGTCCTGATTACCTTCAGCTCAGAATAGTCCACATGCCAAAGTGGCACATTTTGCCAAGACTTGTTCTGAACCCCTTCAGCGGTATGTGTACTTGACATTGCTTTTCCTCACCATATATAATTTCTTTTTGTAACTTTCAGGGCTCAGACAAATATTAAGATATTGCTCATATTTTCCATTTTCAAACAGGTATTTACATTAAAATTAATTATTTTGGGGAGATTCTTTTCTTTTAGTCACTAAATGAAAGTTAAGGTTAATATGGTTTAATATTAAAAAGTAGAGACTTGTTTTCCCATTAACTGAAATAAATTGAATATCATACAAATTAAAACATATAAAATCCATGGAGGGAAACTACTTAAAGGAAATATTTGAATAGCTTTAAAAATAACACATCTAATTATTTTCTGGTCATGCTCCAACTAAATCTGGTATTTAAAAATAAATATTTTCTTAAATATTATTCAAATACATATAGCCAAAAGACTTTTTATTAAGATGGATGAGCACTGAAGTCACAGTGTCATGAAAGCTTAAAATGTTTTGTGTTGATTTAGAGAAAACAGAATACATCTGAATGATAAGGTGCCTATTGGCAGCTGTGTTACCCAATTTGAGCAACCTATAATTTTTCATCTTACTTCTGCTTCTTCTTCCATCTGTTTTATTCTAAAAATGATAATAAACAAGAAAAATGGGATATTCAGAGAGACTAGTAACTTTTAAATAATGTAAGGAGAAAAAATGAAAAAAAAGATAAATACAAATTCAATACGGGAACATATTCTAAAGGTTTTATTGGTAGGGAAGATAATCAAAATTTATTTAAACATATTTGAACATATTTTTCAATAATAAATTAGTAGTTAATTAGATTAATTTCCTTAAGCATATTTTAGTAATTCTCTGTGTAATTCTTATTAGTTTTAATTTCAAGTTAATTCCTACTGCTACTTGTCTAAAATATACATAGTATAAGAACATAAATAACTTTGCTACCACCTCCCTCACCATCCTCATCACCACTTTTTAAGTGTAACATAATAAAAAGAGTACATACAGTACCACTGTATTTTTTTTAATAGATTTTCAGGAGTTGAGCTGTTGGCACAAAACATAGGCTGGTTTCTAATGTTAATAGATCATGCCAGAATCATTTGTGATAAAATTGTAATAATTCACAGTATCCCTAGCAATGGAGGGAAATATTTATTTTCCTGTTTCCCTGATTTTTCAGCACTAGTAGATGGTATTGAACATCACATTTTGTTTGCTTGGGTTTTTTGTTGTTTCTGTTGTGTTTTGTTTTATTCTTTGTATGAAAACAATGTTCTTTTACTGTTGGGTTTATTTACTTTTTTTTAAGCCACTAGTGAAGTATCTTTTCTTAAATTTATCAGTCATTTGCATGTCTGCTTTTGTGAGTCATCAGATTCTTTTCTTTATTTTTATTCATAAATATTATATTTCTAAGATTTATCACATATATTTTTTTCAGTGTGCTCCAGAGAATTAGAACCCATAGAATGTATCAAGAGGGAGAGATTTATTTTAAGAAATTGGCTCATGTAATTATGGGACAGAAAAATCAGAAATTTGTAAGGCAGGCTGGATGGCTGGAAATTGAGATAAGAGTTGAATTTGCAGTATTGAGTCTGAAATCCATAGGGCAGGCCAGCAGGTTGAACTCAGGCAGGAATTCTGTTATAGTCTTGAGGCATGATCTCTTGTCCTCTGGGAAACCTCAGTTTTTGCTTCTCAGGGCTTTAACTGATTGGGTGAGGCATTCCCACGTTTTGGAGGGTAATCTGATTTACTTTAATTGATTGAAAATCTAATTATACATACAAAACACCTTTATAGTAATATCTAGCATAGTGTTTGACAAAACAACTAGGCAACATAGCCTAGCTACACTGATACATAAAATTAACCATTGTATTTGCACATCTCTACTTCATTCATTAGGACTATGTATAATAGTATGTCTTCCAGTTTCCAGTTTATTCATCAATTTTAGTATATTTAGGTTGTTCCTTGGTTTTTGCAGTTGTGCAAAGTGTTTCTTTTTTTTAATATTATTTATTTATTTATTTGACAGACAGAGATCACAAGTAGGCAGAGAGGCAGGCAGAGAGAGAGAGAGGAGGAAGCAGGCTCCCTGCTGAGCAGAGAGCCCAATGTGGGGCTCGATCCCAGGACCCTGAGATCATGACCTGAGCCACAGGCAGAGGCTTTAACCCACTGAGCCACCCAGGCACCCTGTGCAAAGTGTTTCTATAGATATTCTTGTACATGTATTCTTTATTAAGTATTACAGTTTTTCTTGGGTAACAGTACAATTCTAAATAAAAGTAGAGAGTTAGGCCTTGCCTTAAAACATGTCAAGACCTGTTATGAACCTATCCTAAGTAACAGTATGGCAAGGCACAAGGATAGATACACTAATCTGTAGAATAGAAATGAGAGCCTATGCATATATGGTATTTTAATGACATATCAAATAATTTGGGAATATAAGGACTTTTCAATATGTGTAAATAGAAAAAAATATCCCTGTGAGGACAGATGAATTGAATTTCAGTTTCTACTGTAAGGAAAAACAAACACACTAAATAAAATTAGATGATGGGAATGCAAATGGGAATAGAATGTCATAATACAAATTGGAAAAAATACTAAAAACATATGTAAAAATACCCTTTACAAATTAGTAACAAAAGCACAAACAACTCAAAAGTACCAAAAGGTAAGGGACATAATCAATCCAAAGAAAACACACACACACACACACACATCCTATAGTCATTAAATTATTCAATTTTATAATGTGGGATACCTTATTTAGAGAAATTTACAGTGTTTTAGGGATGCTCCTTTTTTGCCTGCTATATGTGTTAAACAAATATTTGTACTGTATTATTTGTCCTTTTAAAAATTGTTGCTTGTATAATTGAGCATTTATATTTAATATAGCCAAGACGTCTACATTTTTCCCTGCAACCCAATATTACAGAAATAATATCCTAGTTATTAATTATAAGAAAATCACTCAAAACATTAAAATATCTTATTAAGTAATGGAATTTTGAAAATTTGTTCAATAAAATCCGACAAAAATGTAGTGGATGATGATATTCAGTACTGACTTTATGTTCTTAGTGAAGACATATACAAAGTAGTAAATGTAGCTAAGCTCCCTCTCATTGAGTTTTTAGAAAACATCATTTGATAGGTGATATAGTTATTGGGGTAAGGCATTATTTTAATTATAGCTGTTTCATCACTTGGTCTTTATTGTTCCAAAATACTGTGACTCACTTTGATGGATCAGTTGGAAATTCCAAATATACCCCAGATATCAGCTAAACCAAATTTCTTTGAGATAGAAATAGAATGTCCTAAAACTTTTATTACAGCAATATTAAAAAATGCATTGTCCTCCACAGGATTTCTGAAAGTTCGCAAGAGGCAAATGTTCTTATAATTATGTATGGCTCATAAATCCTGCTTCTACTAAACTCCTTCAGTTCAGCAATCATATACTATTGCATTTTGCATTTGGACTATTTTTTCTCCACCACGTGTCCAACTATAAAACTTTGCCTTTTAGTGTCTTTTTTTAAAATTTATTTAAGCTTTATTTAAACATATAATGTAACCCCACCACCTTCTCCCAACCCCTCTTCCCCCCACCCCCCCTCAGTTTGTTTTATGACATTAAGAGTCTCTTTTGGTTTGTCTCCCTCCCGATCCCATCTTCCTTCATTTTTACTTTTCCTACCACCTTAACTCCCACCCCCGTTGCATCTCCACTTCCTCATATCAGGGAGATCATGTGATAGTTGTCTTTCTCCAGTTGACTTATTTCGCTAAGCATAATACGCTCTAGTTCCATCCATGTCATCGCAAATGGTAAGATTACATTTCTTTTGATGGCTGCATAGTATTCCATCGTATATATATACCACCTCTTCTTTATCCATTCATCTGTTGAGGGACATCTAGGTTCTTTCCATAACTTGGCTATTGTGGACATTGCTGCTATAAACATTCGGGTACACGTGCCCCTTTGGATCACTACGTTTGTATCTTTAGGATAAATACCCAGTAGTGCAATTGCTGGGTCATAAGGTAGCTCTATTTTCAATTTTTTGAGGAACCTCCATGCTGTTTTCCAGAGTGGTTGCACCAGCTTGCATTCCCACCAACAGTGTAGGAGGGTTCCCCTTTCTCCACATCCTCGCCAGCATCTGTCATTTCCTGACTTGTTCATTTTAGCCATTCTGACTGGTGTGAGGTGGTATCTCATTGTGGTTTTGATTTGTATTTCCCTGATGCCCAGTGATGTGGAGCACTTTTTCATGTGTCTGTTGGCCATCTGGATGTCTTCTTTGCAGAAATGTCTGTTCATGTCTTCTGCCCATTTCTTGATAGGATTATTTGTTCTTTGGGTGTTGAGTTTGCTAAGCTCTTTGTAGATTTTGGATACTAGCCCTTTATCTGATATGTCATTTGCAAATATCTTTTCCCACTCTGTCAGTTGTCTTTTGGTTTTGTTGACTGTTTCCTTTGCTGTGCAAAAGCTTTTGATCTTGATGAAGTCCCAATAGTTCATTTTTTCCCTTGCTTCCCTTGCCTTTGGCATTGTTCCTAGGAAGAAGTTTCTGTGGCTGAGGTCGAAGAGGTTGCTGCCTGTGTTCTCCTCAAGGATTTTGATGGATTCCTTTCTCACGTTGAGGTCCTTCATCCATTTTGAGTCTATTTTCATGTGTGGTGTAAGGAAATGGTCCAATTTCATTTTTCTGCATATGGCTGTCCAATTTTCCCAACACCATTTGTTGAAGAAGCTGTCTTTTTTCCATTGGATGTTCTTTCCTGCTTTGTCGAAGATTAGTTGACCATAGAGTTGAGGGTCTATTTCTGGGCTCTCTATTCTGTTCCATTGATCTATGTGTCTGTTTTTGTGCCAGTACCATACTGTCTTAATGATGACAGCTTTGTAGTAGAGCTTGAAGTC